>CM065369.1:2716845-2739345 GCA_033032245.1 Poecilia picta | reverse complement strand
CTGCAGAACCGGAGCGGCTGCAGCGTTTCTCAGGTGAAACCCAACGCCTGGCGCTGGCCCGAGATCCGTTTCACACGCAGCTCCCAGAAAGAGCAGCTCCAAATAATGTTTGGTTTCTGAAGTCGTCACCTTGAGCTCAGCAGGAAATGAATGGCAGCGTGTGAGACGAACGTTGATTTTATTCTCACAGCAGGAGAAAATAAAATATTTTCACTTTAACCGAAAACCATCATCATCTTCTCTGGGTTTCATGTTTGTTTCCTCATTCTGGGATGAAGTCCTGGTTATTATAGGTCATCAGATGAGATCGGGCTTGAATAAAAAGGACTTGAATCTTGATTTTAATGTGTGGAAATGTTTACGGGATGCAGCAAAAGAAACTTACATAATCAGATGGACCAGAAATATACATTTGAATGAATTTATTTTACATTTTAAGGACCAAAACGAAAATAATTCATATAAATAAAAAATCAGGCATAGGAAAAACATTTTCCAAATGAGTTTCTTCCAATAAAAAAACTTTCCAAAAACCTTCAGGTGTTTGTTTTTCATTCAGTGGATAGAAAGTCCAGAAATTTTACTGAAGAGTAGAAATTACAGCATCGTAAAAGTAAAAGCACTCCTGAAAATAAATATTTCCAAAGTTACTCGTTACGACCCGACTCTGCAGGAAACCGTTCACTTCCTCTGTGCTGTTAATTGTGATATTTCTGTGTTTCTCGGGCCGATCCAGGCTCAGCACTCGCACCACGTGATCCAGCAGGTTCTGACCCACCTGGACGGGAACAACCGGAGCACAGCGCGGGTCAGAGCCGGCATCGTCCAGGTTCTGCTGGAGACGGTGGCCATCGCTGCTAAAGGATCCGTGGGTGAGTCTGAAAACGCTTCACAGCGAGTAGAAACGCCGGTTCTGCAGAGAAAAGGTCCGTTTAGCCCCTTCGCTGCAGTTCGCTGGACAAGAAAATGGAAAATTAGACTTTTTTTAATCTGACATTTCTTAGGTCTCTCAGTAAATGGTTGGTTGATCAACGATGAAACTCAATTTGATTCAAACTCGCAAAAATTAGGCACTTACACAGTAAAAATGCCAGTGTTGAATTAACACCCAAAAGTGTCTACATGTGTCCAAGTCAGCTGGTGTTAAAGTAACACTTTGAAAGTGTTAAAAGTTTGACACCCATTTTTTGTTAAATTAACTTTGGTCTATATACTGAAATGGGTTTAATAAAAGTTAAACTTTCCATTTCTGTGTGTTTTGAATATTTTCCACTGGATTTGATTGATATTGACACCTTGTGGGTCAATTATTTACTTTTTAACACCACATTGTGTTTTGTGATCAACACTACACTGGTGTTACTTTTAACATATTTTAACACTAACACCATTGTAAATGTTAATGTGACACTCTGTAGTGTTGAATTTAACACCAGCTGACTTGGACACATATAGACACTTTTGGGTGTTAATTCAACACTGGCATTTTTGCAGTGTACTTTCTTCAAAAAGATAATTATAGATAATAAACATAAAGCTGAAGACAAAACATTTGATTTTATGCTAATTTTGTTTTTAAAAAAATCTAAAATCACATTTTTATTCCTTTCAGAATCGAAATGCTGCTCCTGTTTTTTTTGTAAATCATGTAATTTATGTTTCCGAAGCATGAAGGTTACCACCTTGAGAACAGCAGCAGAAACAAATTAGCATTTTAATGTTTCTGTTGTTAAATGAAGGTGAAAATCTCCCACCAGAGGAAATGATTAAAAACGTTAATTTAATCAGAAAAAAGCTGCAACTTGTTTCTTCTTCCATGTTTTGGGCAAATACAACGAAACTCCTTGTGGACAGGAATGATCCCAGAGTGCAAAGGAAGCGACGTGTTCAACTTTGAAAGCGAAAGCTCGACTCCTCACAATCTGTGGCTCGGTACAGTACATGCAGTTTGGTTAAAACGTCTGCAGCTTTTCCCCTCGACTCGCCTGACATCAACAAGCATCCTGGGAAAATCAGGCGATCCACACCTGTTTGAGACAAAACTGAAGATATAAAGATGTTTCATCTAGTTCAGTCAGAACCGTCAGTTTGGAAAAACAGAAGTTCTCATGAAGGAGTTCAGTTAGTAGCAAGCTAACGACTAGGCAAGCTAACGGGATCTAAAAGGCAAATTTGGCTGATTGTTGGGACAACATTTAAAAACCAGTTGACAGTCAAGCTAGAGACGAAGCTAAAGACCCAAGAGAAAATTTGAACAAACAGTCAAGGTAGGAGTTAAGCTAACAGTAGAGCTAAACTAAGATTAGAGATAAAAACTGAGACCAACAACCAAACTAGTAGATGAGTTTTTATCTGAGCTAAGGAGCTGGATAACAGCTGAGATACACTGCAAAATAACAGTGAAGCTTTCAGCTAAAGTAAAATCTGAGCTAAGAATCAAGCTAACAGCTGAACTAACGTGAGCTAGCAGTTGAACTTTCAGCTAAAAACAAAAACTCAAACCACAGTTAGCTAGCAACCTAGCAGAACATCAGACTAACAGCTGGTTTAAGAATGGAGCTAAACGCTAGATGGACACAAGCTAACTGAGCTAAGAATCAAGCTAACGTGAGCTAGCAGTTGAACTTTCAGCTAAAAATAAAAACTGAAACCACAGTTAGAGCCAGCAACCTAGCAGAACATCAGACTTAACAGCTGGTTTAAGAATGGAGCTAAACACTAACCTTACAGATGGACACAAGCTAACTGAGCTAAGAATCAAGCTAACTGTTGCTAGCTTAACTGTTAGCTGTACTAGCGTCTAGTTATCAGTGATGAATATTCCTCAGTAAGTAATTTTCTGCTAAACATACACGGTAACATTACCTGTGCAACATGTCAAAGTTTTAGTTCTTTGTTTATTTCCAACTCTTACACTAATTATAAAATAATTAGCTTCATGTTTGCTCCATTTCTTTTTTCTGACTCATTTTTCCTAAACTAATTTAATAAATCAAAGCCAGTGTTTTGTTCAGCTAGATTCCATTTCTCAAGTTTCACGTCTTTTACTATAGACGTAAATTAAGCAGCAGTGAATATTTCTAAACGTTTCATCTGGATGAAATGTTTGGATGCATGTTGATGCCGGGTCCATGTAGAAACGCTCCCGTAGTCCCAGCAGGTCTGAGTGATAGTTTTAGGAAGGCGGAGAGCGACCAGAAGAACCGGCGGTCCAATCAAACACGACGTCTCATTTCAGTTTGGCCACAGATTCAAACACTGTTGAAAAAAAACATCTGATGTTTTCAAAGTGAACTTGTTTGATTCTTCTGGTCGCTCCTCGTTGTGACACGGAGTGTCGGGAAGCTGCAGCCGTTAGCCATTAGCCGTTAGCTGTTAGCCGTTAGCTGTTAGCCGTGTTGTGATGGTGTAGCTGATAGTGCTGTTCTAGATTAAGCTCTTATTTTGGAGAACCAGGTTAAAGGTTTATTTGTTACCTTTGCTTTGGAAGAATCGGTCTGTCCGTTTTAGACTCTGCACACTGGGTGAATAATGTTTTTAGGGGGTTGGGGCCCCTGGGGGCCCCGGGCAGCACCGACTGATAATCTGAGGTGTTGCTTCCTGTGACAGAATAAATTAGTCCTGCCGCCACTGGGAGCTGCACTTTTCTGCAGGTGTCTGTCTGCTGGAGCTAATTTTAGTTTCAGAAAAACCTGGATCACATTTAAATCCCAGAACCAAAGAGAAGGTTCTGGTGCTGCTGCTCATCAGAACCAAACATTTTCTAATTACTCTGGGATGAAGATGGATCATTTTAACAGAAGCACAGGTTAGCACATTTATTTGTTGTTCTATATTTTTTAGCATAATCTTAAAATGGCTGGTTATCACAGTGTTAGAAAACCCCATAAAACCGTCCAAATGGATGATGGAGACATTATTTTTACACAGTTTGAAAAGAAAAATCCTCCATAATTTGCGTTTTGGATCAGAAACATCATTCAGAGCTTAAATGAGTCACTGACAGTTGGATTTAATGTGACTGAATCTCTTGAACTGGTCAGATTTCTTGAATATTATTCTGTAAATGCGTAAAAATGACGTAATGGGACCAACCAGATGGTTCTGCTTCCCTTTTTCTAGACAGATTTTGTTTCCAGTCTCTATTTGTTTCCTTCCTCGTCTCTGTTTTGTCTATAATCTGTGTAAAACTCTGGTTTCTGTATGTCCTGTAGCTCTGTTTGGGTTTTTTACTTCAAACGGAAGTGAAAAAAACCTTTAAATATGAAACATCTCAGGAAAACGTAGCATTTCAAGAGGCTAACAAAGTTCAGCTATCTGGTGGAGATATGGGTGCAGATTAGACAATATGAGCCGATTCCTGATTTTAGTTTTTCTGTTATTGTTTGAACAAGTTTGACTGGAAAAAAATGTGGCAGGTTGTTAAATTTCACAACATTTGGCTGGTTTTTAGAAAGTGTTGAGAGGAAAAATCTGTTAGCCATTTTGTGTCAGAAAAGCACAAAGTTATCATTAAAATGCCGTAATTGTAATTGGTAATTTATTTTTAAATCTGGACCCCGTTGACTATGATGTCATCATTGATTGGTCATTGGTTGATCAAGTGTCTTTATGTAGGATTATTGTAAAATAGACGTGTGCATCACATGTGGGTCTATATCCTGGGATCCAGTAGAAGCTGAGATCTGGGCAGGTTTCTGGTGTTTGGTGGGTTTCTTGTTGTTTCTGGTGTTTGGTGGGTTTCTTGTTGTTTCTCGATGTTTCTGGAGGTTGGTGGATTTCTTGTTGTTTCTGGAGTTTGGTGGGTTTCTATTTGTTTCTGGAGTTTGGTGGGTTTCTTGTTGTTTCTCGATGTTTCTGGAGGTTGGTGGATTTCTTGTTGTTTCTGGAGGTTGTGGTTTCTTGTTTTTTCTCGTTTCTGGAGTTTGGTGGGTTTCTTGTTTTTTCTCGTTTCTGGAGGTTGGTGGGTTTCTCGTTGTTTCTGGAGTTTGGTGGGTTTCTATTTGTTTCTGGAGTTTGGTGGTTTCTTGTTTTCTCGTTGTTTCTGGAGTTTGGTGGGTTTCTTGTTGTTTCTGGAGTTTGGTGGGTTTCTTGTTTTTTCTCGTTGTTTCTGGAGTTTGGTGGGTTTCTGGAGTTTGGTGTGTTTCTCATTGTTTCTGGAATTTGGTGGGTTTCTCATTGTTTCTCGTTGTTTCTGGAGGTTGGTGGGTTTCTGGTTGTTTCTGGAGTTTGGTGGGTTTCTGGAGTTTGGTGTGTTTCTCATTGTTTCTGGAATTTGGTGGGTTTCTCATTGTTTCTCGTTGTTTCTGGAGGTTGGTGTGTTTCTCGTTGTTTCTGGAGTTTGGTGGGTTTCTTGTCATTTCTGGAGTTCTGTATTTTTCTTGTTTTTGTGTGTAGCTGCCGGTCTCGTCCAGATCCTGTTGGGTTTTAACCTGCTCTGTGCCGCAGGTCCGACGGTCCTGGAGGTCTTCAACACGCTGCTCAAACACCTGCGGATGAGCGTGGACTTTGAGTTGGGCGACGGCTCCAGGAGGAACTCCAGCAGCAGCGTGTCGTCGGCGCGCGGCCCGCGAGAGCGACGAGCGCATCGTGCAGAACGCCATCATCCAGACCATCGGTGCGGCGCCTCGCCGGTTCTGCTGCGGCGCTGCTGCTGCTGCTGCTGCTGCTCCGGCTCTGACCCGTCTCTCTGCTGCCCCCTGCAGGCTTCTTTGGGGGAAACCTGCCAGATTACCAGCGAGCCGAAGTCATGATGTTCATCATGGGGAAGGTGCCGGTTTACGGGACGCCGTGCCACACCTTGGACACGGTGAAGATCGGGTGAGTCGGCCGTTCATCGCGCCGCGGCGGAGGCGTCTGCTCTTCATCATCATGACTCACCGCAGGGATTCTCAGCAGAAACAGAGAAGAAAATGATTTTAGATGGACGTCCGCCTACATCCCAGTCTAGACTGAGACGAAACCTTTTCCTGTCCTGCTGCAGACCGACTGGATGATGATGAAGAGGATCTTTTTTCCTGCTGAATCGTATCAGGAGCCAGACGGTTAATGGAGAAATCGTCAGCTAATTTAGTAATCGATTAACTGGAGTCCAAAAGAGGCCATTTACTGAAAAAACAACAGACTCAGAGCTGAAATTAAACCAAAACTGTACAGAAATATAAATATTTAGCATTTAAGACAAAAGAAACTTGGTCTGTAAATTTCTCCTCAGTGAGTTTTAGCTTCACCTGATTCAAATTCTGTAAAAAAAAAAATTCTATCCAATAATTAATCAGTTAATAAAAAATATCAATTTATAATAAAATGTTGATTTTCTTAAAGAAATTCAGATATTTGTAATATTGTGTAAAACGTTTTTAGTGGTTAAATGAAAAATCTGCAGAATTTGTCGACATTTTAAATTCGATTAATCAGCAGAATAATCTATTTAATAATTGATTATTAGCGGTCGTTGGCTGCAGCCGTCCTCAGTCGGATCTTCATCGTGTTTCTGGACCCTCAGCTCATTTCTTCGTCATTCAGAAAGTAAAACTCTCTCCCTCCTGATCGCCTCGCGGTGCCTTCAGCTGCCGGTCGCCAAGATGGAAAAAGAAAAATGAAATAAATCCATCAACCTGAGGGGAGGAAGGAAGGATGATCCCAAATCAAATGAAGGCCGTTCTCCTCTTCCTCCTCTTCCTCCTGACTCAGACAGGCTTCCTTCCTTCGGCACCGAGGTTGAAATCTGCAGCATGTCAACGATTCAGTTCAACTCCACATCCTCCCAGTCCACCTTTACTAGTCCACCTTAACTTATCAGCGGTAAGGGACCAGATGTTCTGACCGGTTCTGTTTGGTTTCAGGCATCAGGGAACCAAGAGGATCCAGACGATGCTGCTCAGCTCCCTCATCATGGTGAGAAACTGACTGAGAGAAAAAACAAACCTCATCCTGCAGCCACTTCCTGTCGTCTTCTTCTTCGTTTCCACCAGTAGCAACATCCAGCTGCTGATCATGTGATGAGAAAAAAATACTGCAGAAAAACCCCCATCTCATCCTGGCACAAAAACTTATTTCAAAAAACGTGTTTTTTTAGATTGACTTGTTTCCATTAAGTGAATTAATGTTCATTATTTCAGTTTGTGCATTTCTAAGGTTTTGGAAACGCAGCTACAGACGCATATCTGTGAGGCTGCAGCAGCTGCACACTGAAATGCAAACACACAAGCCTGGGAAAGCTTCCACATCCTCATCAATGCTGATGAGGATTTGCTTATTTGAGCTAACAAGCTCAAATAAGAGACAGTGCATACAGAGATGCCTCTAGTCCAGAGGTTCTTAACCTTTTTTGAGGTACCGAACCCACCAGTTTTATATACGCCTTCACTGAAAACCTTCTGTAGTGATGAATAAAATATGATCCCCCCCCCCAAATTTAAGACCCAACTGCAGTCTAGCTGGGTTAGATCATTAAGTCTTCTTAAAGGTAGAGTCTCTGAGAACAGTTTTTCAAAATATAGTCAGTGTTTTCAGCAAAGTTCAGCTGAACTGTCCAGGAACGACCCAAGGTATTTAAAATGTGTCCACAGTTTCAACAGGTTGGCCATCGAGAGAAACTGGAACCACTTTAAGGTTTAGATCATTTAATTAGCTCTACATTCTTAATGAAAAATTAATAATAAATAATAAAGTCTTTGCGGTATTCTGATTTAGTAATGTAATTATATTAGTGTGTCTATAACCACCACCCTAAACACGCCACGATTAAGGAGGGCTAGACACCAACAACCCCCCCCCCCCACCCTGAGAAAATGTATGCGACTAAGGAAAGTCAGATTTAGAAGAACACAGAAAGGGCCCTTTCAAGAATTTGGTAAAAACTGTTGATTGGTTTTGCTCTGATTGAAGCGTGAAGTAAATAAAGACCATCTAAGCTGTAATATCCATGGCTGAGACGGTCGATGCTAAGAATGCGTGATCCTCATGGTATCATGAGTGATCCTCTGATTGGCTAAGCAATGTAACTGATCCTCTGATTGGCTAAGCAATGTAACGTGATTGGCTAGGAATGTAACGTGATCCTCTGATTGGCTAAGCAATGTAACGTGATCCTCTGATTGGCTAAGCATGTAACGTGATCCTCTGATTGGCTAAGCAATGTAACGTGATCCTCTGATTGGCTAAGCAATGTACGTGATGGAAGGAATTAAGATGTCCTCTGATTGGCTAAGCAATGTAACGTGATCCTCTGATTGGCTAAGGAATGTAACGGATCCTCTGATTGGAGCTTAAGGCCGATGGCTAACATAGATCCTTGATTCAGCGTCTGCAGTAACGTGACCGGCAAAATCCTCTGATGCTAGCATGGTGTCCTCGATGCTAGCGAACGCCCTGATGCTAGTGAACGCCATGCTCTGTCGTGCCTCTCAGAAGGACGCAACCCTGGTCATGCCAAACAGACTCTGCCAAACCCAAAGCATCGCTGTGCATGCAGAAATCCAAACCCTACGTCTGAGGGTCTCTGCTCTTCCTCACCTTGCCACCGGCTTCACCCTGCAGCCTGATGCAGCCGGGCGCATCCAGCTGCATCAGGCTGCAGCCGGGAGCATCCAGCTGCATCAGGCTGCAGCCGGGAGCATCCAGCTGCATCAGGCTGCAGCCGGGCGCATCCAGCTGCATCAGGCTGCAGCCGGGCGCATCCAGCTGCATCAGGCTGCAGCCGGGAGCATCCAGCTGCATCAGGCTGCAGCCGGATGCAGTGTGAAAGTTTGAAGTGTTGCTGCATGTTGGAGGCTGCAGACTGAAACGTTTTGTTTCAAACTGCGGTGACCCAGCTGACTGACACGTCAACACACAGATGACTGAGGGCTGCTCTCAGGGTCAAAGGTTAAAGCGGGTTCATCTGTGAGGCTCTTCGAGGAGCAGAGTTCAGCTAATGTTTGGAGTTTAAATTAATCCTGGTGTTGCTCGGTGGCGCCCCCTGCCGTAACGACTCAGCTCTCATCTGCTCCCCCCTCAGGTGACCTCCGGGTTCAAGTCCAAGTCCATGTCGGCGGCGCTGCCGCCTCCCTTCCTGGACCCGCTCTTCTCCATCTCGCTGATGGAGGACAGCGAGTTGAGGCAGCTGGTCCTGGAGATCCTGCACAACATCATCGATCGCCATGACAACCGCGCCAAGCTGCGCGGCATCAGGTAACAGCGCGGCCGTTCGATCTCCTGCCTGCTCTCTGAGCCACAGACTCAGGTTTTGTTTCCTCCCTCCTGCAGGATCATCCCCAACGTCGCAGCTCTGAAGATTAAAAGGGAGAAAATATCCAAGCAAGATGTTGCATTCATGAAAAAGGTAAAAAGTAGATGATTTCTGTTTCACTTAAAATAATTTTCCACAGATCATTTGTAGCCAAAGCCCAGAGTTCACTTCAGCCGAAGCCAGACTGAGGTTAGTGGGGCCCGAGGTCGATTAGCGTTCACACCTCACCATCTGAACCGGACTTTCTAACAAACAGACTGAAGTCGGATTAAAGCGGATTAGACGGTGGGAATAATTCAGCCTTAGATCCCAGGAAAGGTGAAACTTAAGCTACTGGGAAAAATAAAGAACAAAGTTTTCAGGTTGTAGAGCTCCGTTTGCATGTGAAGAAGCTGTTCCATGGAAATGCATCTCCGTTTCTAGGAAAGTTTCCCTCTAAGCATCCATTGGAAGGTAATGGGGATTATTTTATTATTCATTATTCTGATATTAATCTGTGGCGCTTCTTGGAGCCACAGTACTTGAATTGACTCGCATAGAAAAGTTGGATAATTTGCTTGTATAAAAGCACAAGAGAACAACAGTTTTAGAGAGAAACAGACCTTTTTTTGAGAGAGCAGAGACCGACTCCTATAAACTGGGTTCCAGCCTGGGAGGAAAACTCCCCTATGATCTGAAATGTGCGGCTGGTTTCCGTTTAGGAGACCTGTGAGCTCACTGACTCCGACAGGAAGTGGCTGTTCAGCCTCAGATCGTGACATTTCCCTCGAGACGCTGCCGGTTGAACAGGTTGACCTGTGATTCTCTGAACCGCCTGCAGAACCGGAACTGACACTGGTTCTTCTTTAACCCTTTTATGGCTAGGTTTCAAGCGTCTGCCTAAATAAATTTTCTTTATTTTAACCCTTAGGAGACTTGGGTCTGAATGGCCATTTTGGTCTAATTTTGAATTTACCCTTATATTTTCACCATAAAAACTATTTACCTTGCCTTATTTTGTATCATTATTTTCAGCACAACCTAAGCTTCATGATCTTACAGTATTTGTTTCATTTTGACAAAATGTATTATCACATTGGACCAAAAAAAAACACAAAATCCGAGTATAATTTTTTTAAATTTCTTACTATGAAATTCACAAAATGTTGAATGAACCATTTTTCCAGCCTAAAATGAAATTTTCTTTTGTAAATTTTAAGAACTTGTGTACAAACTTGGCTAAAAACTAATTAGTAATACATATTTTTACATCACATTGTGGGCAATTTCCCAGGCGTATTTTTACAACTATTTATAAATGTGTCACAATATCTCCATCACAAATTCTCTCCAACACCACAAGACTCATGTTTTTTTACAACTATTTACAAAAGATTTGACAACGATTCCATCACAAATTCATTTCCTCCTCTGTCCCCCTACCCCTTTCAACTATTTACAAAATGGGTGTCAGCCGAGGTCTGCATATAAATCTCCACTTACGAGCTCAAACAAAATGGGCGAAAATGCTTTCTGATTGGTTCCTTCTGAAATGTGGTACGATTGAGGAAATCGGGAATTCATTCACTTTTTGGTCATAAAACATTCCCGGATTGTGCAGTACATGCGCAAAACAATATGGCGGACATGATCGATCATATTTCTGGTTTTATTTGGAAATAAATATGAAACAAAATCAACTTAAAACTACTACTTTTATAAAGTTTGAGGTCTCTGGTGTCCAACGAGACGTGAAATGCACACTCCTCATGCAGTTTTTTTTTATAGCCTTTTAAATGAATGATGTCAGCCCGCCACGGGGTGGGCAGCGACTCCATATTAATTGAAAGTAGTTCTTTAAATGTCCTGTGAGATGATATACTTAGCCAAGTATCCATAACAACCGGAACTCTCAATATCCAGCAAGTTATTTTCGCAATTTATCATCTATTAAACGAGTGCCCTCCAGATTAATTGCACTCTCTGCAGCTGCAGCTGTGAAGTTACTGTATTAACCCGATATTTGCTGGAAAGTGCAAAATCTTCCCTTTCAGAAACCATTGGAATTTTTCAGGTAGCGCTACGTGTGGCGGAATAACGGTACTGCAATTTTAGATGCGTTGCCGCTGACGCGTTCCGGTCTAGAAGGGTTACTGGAACCCAAATGTAACTCATCAGAGGCGTCTTTGCTTTCCATTAACCTGCCTCAGCGCCCCGGTCATTTATTTTATACTCGACCTGCAGCTTTCCATCCAGAAACTAATCTTTTAGCAGGAATAAGAGTCTCTCTTAGCAGCAGGGTCAATAAGTTGGCATTTAAGTTTCCAAGTAAAGCCGATGAGTTGAACTAAGCTGTTTAAAGAATCTAAAAGAAGATAGTCTGTTAAACTGCAGTAAATTCTCACATCTTCAGAAGATCCCGGACTCATTTGTTGACGGAATTCGAAATGTTTTTTAAACCGTGGTGTTTCCTGGGACGCTGCCCCCTGCTGGCTGAACGTTGGCAGCAGGCAGCGGATCAGACCTTAATGTTTGCCATCCTTCACTGTCAGGGAGCTTCGCTTCTGTCCAGCAGCCATTAAGATGCTATTAATGAGACGCATCGTCCCACCATGAGACTCAACGCTTCATTAGCACCGACACAAACAAACCCGTTAGTTTGCTCCAGTCCCACAGACAGCGGTCGGTCCGTTGTTTCTTCCAGGAATTGGAGTGATCCCTGATGCGTTTTGAGTTCTTTCTACTTCCAGAGGAGGAGAATGGAGGATGCTGGGAATAAAGCAGAATAAAGATCCAGTTAAATTGTTTCTCAGGTTCTGTTTGCTTACGGTAAACACATTCATGGATCAAACAAAATGTTTCCAAAAAGCCAAGGAAAACCTTTCAGAGACCATCGGTCTTCAGGACGGTTCTGTATGTCTGACTTTGGGGCGATACCAGGAGTCGTGTTGGGTCCTGGTTGGTCCCTCCCTGTCTCCACTCTTGACTTTAGCTAACCCTGCATGAGGCTCCATGATGCAGCAGCTGCTGGTGGTTTAAAACGTGTCCAGGAAGAAATAAAAGATTTCACTGACTCGTTGGTGTTTCAGCCTTTAACCTTCTAGTCTTGGTTTCCCTCCAGCACGGCCAGCAGCTCTACCGCCACGTCTACCTGGGCTGCAAAGAGGAAGACAACGTCCACAAGAACTTCGAGCTGCTCTTCACCACGCTGGCCGTCCTGACCATCGAGCTGGCCAACGAGGAAGTGGTCATCGACCTGATCCGCCTCGCCGTCGCTCTGCAGGTGACACTCATCACATTCTGGACATTGGGACCCAGGATGTAGCTGGATCCCAGGTCTACAGACGGCTTTCTAGAACTTACTGCATGTTTTCCTGCAGATGGTATTTCATTGAACAGGTTCATCTGCAGCTGTACGACGGAGTGACTTGTAACTCCATTATGATGCCAGTTAAACATGATGGCCGGTACCATGTGGGTTTCAGGAGAGCAACCAGAAAGTTCAGGGAAAGTTGACTGTCAGTTCTAGCAAAGTTCAGAGTCTGGTTTGGGAGTGTAGTGTGAAGGTCCGTTTACAGCAGCCTGCTGGTTCTGGTGAAGTGGGTCATGAGTTCAGAGGGAGAAGCTTGATTGGGTTCTGGGAAAAAGACGCATTGGTTCAGATCAGAGTAGATCGGAGGGTTTGGATCACGACTCGTTCAGGAGGTTTATGCTGATGTTTGTCCTGATTTTCCTCCAATAACCTTCAGAACCGTCCCGACTATCAGGATGGTTCTGATCCGATCTGATATCCTGCCGTGTGTTCAGACTGATCTGGACCGCTGCCATCTAAAGTCCAACATGTTGGTTTGTCTCGGCCCGATGTTGCAGTGTGTGGCATTCCGAATGAGAACCTGTTGGAACGATCAGAAAACAAGGTGACGGAAACACAGAAGACAGAACTACTGACATGATGGACCAGAATGTCCATTAAATATCATCCACAAACTGTTGCCGTCACGTTTGTCGGCCATGTTTGTATATCCTGAACTCGGATTTCTCATTTGACATCTGAATGAATCAGTTTGTTGGAGTGTTGCTCACAACCGGTTATACTGACGGTTTTTACCACCATGTGTGTAAAACTCCTGCCATATGAACCAAACATGAACCACTAGACTGTTCAATGAAAGTAGCCTCAGCAGGTCCAGCAGCAGGTCGGACCCAGGACAGTAAACCAGAACCAGGATATGTTGGTTCTGGAAATGTAGAGTAAACTTTAATCACTGGTGTCTGTTCTGTGTTTACTGGGAAAATCTTCCGTAACTCCTGGGAAATTCCCCCTCAGGACGTTGGAAAGTATCAGAAAGCATCGTCCTTGGTACCTGCTGGGTTTTTCTAAATTCCAGGATGGATGTGCAGCACATTGCACATGATCTTCTAAACACTTAACTATTGACACATCAGCCTGCTATGAGGTATTGGTATCTGCAGTGGGATCGGATCAGCCACATCATGCGTTACGCAACGTCGCGTCAGCCTGCAGCCTTTCTGCTGTTATTCTGACAGCAGAAAGCCTGCTTTGTAAGCGTCTTCCTGGTTCCCGCAGGAAATGGCTCTGAACAACGAGGAGAACATGCCGATGTCCATCCGCTGCGGCATCATGGCGCTGGTGGCGGCGTACCTCAACTTCCTGAGCCAGATGATCGCCAACCCACCGTTCTGTCAACACGTCAGCAAGGTGCGTCATCAACCGAAGCCACTGCTGGTTACATGGAACATGTTTGTGCTTTTCTTGGCATTGGATCCTCCTTTCTGCTTTAGCTTCACTCCCAGCTGTCTGGGAATCATAATTCTGGTGATTTGTGCCTCTGCAGGTAATCGAGCTGAGGAACATGGACGCTCCGTACCTCCTGCCTGAACACATCTTCAGAGACAAGTGTTCGTAAGTATTCACTCTCCAGCAGGTCTGAGACCTAAATCAGAAGGATTCATTGGTTCCTAACCTGAGTCTACATCAGCTCTGCTCCTCCTCAGCTGATGGAGCCGCCATGTTTGTTCAGACCAGAGAGACATGACCAACATGAAGCCCTGCTGTTTTATTTCTCCTGTTAGAATAATCTAATAAACATTACACTGAGTTTGGTCATATTTATTTAAAAACGGCAGTCCTCCACCTTCACACCAGATGGCACTAAATGATTATCAGTTGACCTTTAATTCTGTATGAGAGGAATATAACGTCACTTTCTCTCAGTGGGAAAATAAAATCTATTGATGAGACCAGGTTTAGGTTTTATGACCTTCACATCTCAGCTCCACCTTCACATCGTGTTTATTTATTTACTGATTTAATGTTTTCCTGCCGTCCTCCAGTCTCCCTGAGTCTTTGGACAAAGACGACAGGCAGCTGTATTTCCAGACGGTGGACATGGCGGAGTGCCTGGCCGGCCCAGGATACAACGTGGAGAGGTTGTCCATCCCTTACATTCCCCAGGTCACAGGTACGACGCCCTCCTTCTTTAATGAAACGACTCCTGTCGGGATCGATCAGAAAAAAATACTTGAAGCAATTAAAGATGGCAAATGTTTGACATCATTAAAATGACAGAAGCGCCAATCCAGTTTGTAACTACAGACCAGAGAAGCAGCTGTATGGACAGATGTGGCTTTAGAGGTGCTGCGAAAATCACATCCAGTGTTAATGAACTGGTGCTTTCTAGAACTTTCCTGGTCCTTACAGAGGAATAATATGAACCAACTTGTAACACGAGTTAAAACTTTTAAGTTCTCAAAGGCAGTAAATTAACGTCAGACTAAATTAATGTCTGTCTTATGACTTCTGCTTTTTTTTTTTTAATATTGCTGGCTATTTTTCAGAGGTTTATAAAGAATGTGGCACTGACACAATTGGTTAAAAACAAATAAAACACCTAAAATATAAACATGAACTGTAGAAAATTGTCCAAATGATGCACAAGACCTCAACATGTTAAAGTATGAAGACTAAACATGAAGTGTTGGTTGTCTTGAATCTGTATTTTTGCTCTAACTGAAGTTTCGCTCTGTTCCTGCTGCCTCGTGTTCAGTTCTTTACACGGTAGGAAAAATCATCCACAGGTGCAAACAGACGTCCAGAGGTAAAAGCTGCTGTAGAGCCGCAGTAGATTCTGTAGATTTAGTTTCCTTATCTAAGACATGAGTTTAGCTTGAGACTTCCTGGCTAAAGTCCTGTAGCTCCTCCTTCCTGCCCAGGATTCCAGTGTTCTGATTGGTCCACTGATCAGGCTCCGCCCACATTGTTTGTTCAGCTAAAATCATAAAGGAGTTTCTCTGGATGCAGTTTGGCTTCATCACCAAAGATTTTACTCAACTAAGAGATGCATCACTTTGAAATGACCAGAATATGAGTAAATAAATATTTGTATAAGAAACAAAATCAGACAAAAATAATAACTTTAAAATAGTTTTACTCTGTTAGTGGTAAATGTATGGTTTTGTAAAACTTCACATTTATATAAACTGAGGTTATTATTCTGTAGAATATGAATGAATGAAAGTTTGTTCTTTAGCTGCTCAGATCAAAACGTTTCACATCCAAATCTTTTCATAAACCATAAGGAAAAACCTGTTAAAAAATAAACCAAAAGCAAAGAAACAGATTATGTTGTTTTAGACTGTAAAACACTTTAACAACTTGTCTGATTATTTTACCTGCTTTGCGTCTGGACTCGTTGTGGTGAGTATTTCAGGATGTAGTTCATGTTTTGTAGATGAAATGTGTTTCTATTTCAGAGCAAAATAAATTAACCATTTCTTTTTGGTTTTGCATCACGTTCACATCACCATCTATTGAAGGCTTTAATAGTTGCAACTCAACAACGTTCACTGCTGTAAGTTTTACCAAGAATAATTCAAGTCTGAGCAGAAGAGCCTCCTGGTGTCTCCAGGCGATTCACACTAAACTGACTCAATAGGAGAAAGTAGATGAGAATAAAGGTTCTGTTTATATTAGTTTTAAAAAATCATACAATCAGAATCTACTGTGTGACATTTTCACGTCTTAAACCTGAAAAAAAGAAGAGAAACTTAAAACAGATTGTGGAGAAAAATTCAAAGCTATTTGGGTCAGATTAGTTTACAGTGACTTGTTTTAATCAGGGGAGGCTAAGTGAGCCAAATATTTTCAAAGTTGGCACAAATCATGATCTCCTCCATTATTAGCACATTAGCTGAAGTTTCCCACCCGTGTTTTATGTTTCTGCTGTGAGGTTTGAGTTTCGGAGCTCAACAGAGGAGGAGGAGTTTATTACTTTTACTTCCTGTTGTAAAATAAATGTTTCTGTTTTTAGCGTTTTGCTGCTTGCAAAGCTTCATGTGGGAAATACTTTTCTGTCCATTTTTACCTCGATCTGCTTTGGTTGTAGTGATATTTTTAAACTCCATGCTGATGCTAAGAGAAATACACAAAACCGTTTTCAACACTGCAGTGAGATTTTTTGACCTGCAAACTATTTTTTATTCATCAGATTTTCTCTTTAATCGGTGTAAACGATGTTCTTCCTGTTGGAGTTTCAGCCTGTGAGGCTTTTCTCTGCTTTCCTCTGAATTTTAAAGAGTTTATGAAACATAAAGAGCAAATGTCAGTGAAGTAAGATCCCGGCTTTCTGCACGTCTTTAATCTCCCGTCTTTTGGGACGACGTTCCTCATTAGTGCCGACTGCTGAGTCATTCCTGCTCTGAGTTCGCAGCAAAGGTCGCCGTGACTCATGGAGAAAGTTAATTATAAAGCGCCGCATTTCTTTTCTGTTTTCACACCTCGGCTGACCCCCTGCGCCGTCAAACTCTGCTGCACTTTAATCTCCTCCTGCAGAACAACAGCAGCGGCCGCTTTGGGGCAGCTTTCAGAACCTCACCGGACTCGGTTCAGCCCGGATGAATCCCATTTGTTCCCCTACAGAAAACCGCAGCGCTGCGGCTGAACATCAGGAGTTTCTGTTTGTTTCTGCTCACAGACATAAAATAACTTCTATAAAACCACACAGCTGTGAGAAATGTTTAGGAAAAACTCATTAGTTTATTACTTTCTACAAATATTTCTTCAACAATGTTCATTAGTTTGTTTTTAACCATTCAGTTTTAATTAAAATGCGCATATTACATTACTTAATACCTAATTCATTATATTTTGCTACTTTATTTTATGTAAAACTTGCCTTTATCTTTTTACACAAAACTCAACCAGCATTGACCAGCATTTTTATTCTGAGAGGAGTTTAAATTAACAATGTGAAGCAGAGCAGCAGTAAATGGAAGCAGCTAAAAGTCTGTTTTTAGTCTGCAGGGTTTCACTGCTTCACAGTCTAACTTTATTATGGGAACACAGATGGTCAGACTGTTTGACTGACTCCAGTTTTCACACAACAAAATGTCATTTCGCTCTGCAAAGGTAAAGCTCATCATCAAACCACTGATTTGTACAAAAATCTGTCATTCATTTGGCTCAGACACTGAGAAACAACCTGCAGCTGCAGCAAATTACTAAGACTTAACGTGCAGGAAAACATTTAGAGACATCAGTTTGTTGTTTTCTAACAATCGATGCCTGCAGACATTTTGTTCAGATTGACTTTTTCCAATTTAAAATGTTGGTTCAGTTTGTCCAAACGATTCATCACCTCTCCACATATGGTCTGTTTCAGAAATGCTCTCTCAATATTCAGTCATTATGTCAGGAGATGCTTTCAAATTACTGATCTGCTCTGGAAAATGGAAGAAAAGCCAACAGTGATTTGTTTTAGTTCTGATGCCATTTTTAGTTTGGTTTTTTTTGTTTTTTGCTCCAAAATATGATGAAATGTTTCCCTGAAGCTCCTTTTATCCAACGCAGCAGTTTAATGATGTAACTGTCTGTTGCAGATGAAGACCGTCTGACCCGCAGGAAGAGTTTTGTGGACACAATCTCTCTCCAGGTGGACATCATGTCCAGCAGCCTGCCAGATAAGGTCAGAGTCATTTTATGACACAAAGTCACTTATGAAAGGATAAAAAATGAGTTTTTAAGCTGATTCATGTGAAGAGTTCCTGCTGAATCGCATTGTTTGGGTTTCTCCCACCAGCAGTCGGAGCTGGCTGAGGAGATCACGTTTGAGACCCTGAAGAAGGCCATCGGTGAGATCGTCCAGATCCTCCCGTCTCACAGAAAGGATTTTAGTTTCTATGTTTAAAGTTGTGATGTATCATAAACCTTCTGTTTGTACTGATGTGATGGTTTATTTCCAAACTGGTTCAGTTTTTCTCTAATCTTTGCTGAATGTGGGGTTAGTTGGACTTGAAGGTAATAGAGGTCAGCAGAACCTGACGGCTGCTTTTCCTCATCAGTGTTACAGTTGACCTCATTTCTGCTGGTTCTGTTTCCTCAAAATGTGCAGAACATGTAGTCAGAACCTGACGGGTCGTGTTTTACTCTCATGAAAGCGATGTGATCGTCTTGCAGATACGACCGGCTTGGAGGAGCAGGAGAGGGAGAAGAGGCGTCAGGTGATGGAGAAGTTCCAGAAAGCTCCGTTTGAGGAGATCGCCGCTCACTGCGAGTCCAAGGTGGGGAACCAGGGCGGGTAACAGAACCGTCATGTGGTTTGGTGAGATGGAGAACCTGGTCCTAAACATCTGAAGGTCTCACCAAACGTTTGTGTGGGTCAGACGTTCAGTCCAGGACCGCAGTGACTCTGTCCTCCCTCCCTGCAGGCCAACATGCTCCATGACCGCCTGGCCCAGATCTTTGAGCTCACCATCCGGTACGTCTTCGTTTACAAACGTTTCCTCTGCATTACTCAGGATTTCAAAGATGATTTTTATTATTTAGAGAAACATGTTGGTGCATATGCCAAAGATAACAAAA
Organism: Poecilia picta; assembly: GCA_033032245.1. NCBI lineage: Eukaryota > Metazoa > Chordata > Actinopteri > Cyprinodontiformes > Poeciliidae > Poecilia > Poecilia picta. The sequence goes on along the minus strand of CM065369.1, from coordinate 2,720,254 downwards.
ACAATAACTAATGGGGAAAAACGATGACTAACCGGTATTGTTCACTTATAAAACTAACTGAAACTGACTGAAATTATAGATATAATATCCTTCATTTTCATGTTTATCAATCTATTTATTAGCCTTTTGAACCAATGTGAAATTATTATTATTATGATACTCCATGTTCCTCCTAGCAACTTAACCTGGTAGAAGTTTAGATTAAACACTAAAGTCAGTTTGTGGTTCAATAAATAACATTTTTTGAAAATGGCTTCATCTGTTGATTCTCCATTATCAATGTAAACATAACCACAATATTTTTTAATTTGGCACCTAAAAATTAACCAGAGTATGAAAAAAACTGTAAACTAAATACTAAAGCTGCGGCGCAACAGACGATGAGTGAAGATTACTGATGGTCAATAAACGATAAAATAAATGTAGCAACGGGACAGAAACTAAAGTGGACATAGCAATAAACCAGGAGAGGATAATACTAATCAAATGAAACTAAATAGAAATGAATGAAGAACAAAATGCAAGAATAAACTAAGAAACTAAAGTAAATACAGAGGAATAAACTAGTATGACAAGACCTTTCGAGCAATAATTAACACAGTGGACAGTATGGCAAGAATAAACAGACACTGTTTCCAGATAAAAGGTAAAATAATATTATTGTAGTGTCATGGGTTTGTTGAGACCATATCTAGTACTGAGAATAAATATATCTTACAGACCATAACAGTAAAGAACTGATCACTTATTTATGTTTAATTAGATTTGATATATTTATTTCTTCAATATAATTTTTCATGTCAGTGTTAATGTCATGAGGCTGATGACTCCATGACACTTTCAATTTGACTCATTAGGATTTGATTAAGAACCAGATTTGTTCTTTGTAATTTCTGTCCAGTAAAACTATTAATCTATAATCAATAGACATTAATCTATAATCAATAGACATTAATCTATAATCAATAGACATTAATCTATAATCAATAGACAGATCTATATAAAGATATAATCCATGTTTCTGTCTCATATTTGTATGGCATTAAAAGGACCTGGAACTTTTGTTTAAATTGAAATTATTTGTGATGATAAATACAGAAACAAGCATAAAAATCAAAACATCTGATAGTAATATCCATCCATCCATCCATTTTCTTGACACCCTTGTCCCTTGGTGGGGTCGGGAGGGTTGCTGGTTCCTCTCCAGCTGACGTTCCGGGCGAGAGGCGGGGTCAGGGGTCACCCTGGACAGGTCGCCAGTCTGTCGCAGGGCAACACAGAGACACACAGGACAAACAACCATGCACACCTAGGGACAATTTGGAGAGGCCAATTAACCGGACAGTCATGTTTTTGGACTGTGGGAGGAAACCGGAGTACCCGGAGAAAACCCGCACATGCACAGGGAGAACATGCAAACGGCCTTTCTGCTTCCATGCAGAAAGGCCGGGGCCGGGAATCGAACCCAGAACCTTCTTGCTGCAAGGCAACAGCTCTACCAACTGCGCCACTGTGCAGCCCTGATAGATTAATGATAAAATAATAGTCAGTACAAAGTAGCCTACAAATTCTTTGTTGGGGGGGTTGAGGGACCTGGATAAGGGCTGGGGGGGGCGCTGGGCCGAAAAAGGTTGAGAAACACTAGTTTAAATAAAAACTCATAAAGACGAGCAGCTGCCTCTAAAAACTAACTAAATGTAACTGAATTTGACTAAAGTCATAAAGGAATGAAAGTCAGAAGCCCAGTAGTAACCAGTGAAACCAGTATGTTGTTCTCCTCCCTGCAGGCCGCCGCCCAGCCCGTCCGGACTGGTTTCCCTCTCAGCGGGTCACACCCAGCATCCGTCTGTTCCCGTCTACGAGATGAAGTTCCCGGACCTGTGCGTCTACTGAACGACTCAAAACGCCAACCTCCGCCTTTCCTCCAATCCGCTCGCTGCCAGGCGGCAGGGAGCCAATCAGAGACTCGGACCTGCTGACCCGGCTGCACGTCGTTTCTCTGATTCGCGTCCCTGAACCCAAATGGTCAAACAGAACAAAACCAGAACAACACAAACCGCTTTAGGCTCCGTGTCGATGCTCCAGCTTCACGCCGTGTAGAAAAACTAAACGATCCTGTTGGATAAAAACCACCTGCAAGTTCAGCAGCTTCTTAGCAGAGAATCCAGTAGAACAGCTAATGGATCGGCCCGATATTTACCCAGAAAACTCATCAGTTCAGTTCAAACGGCTCACGGTTGGTGAAACGGATCCAGATTTTATTCCCGAAGCTTTTTAAGTATTTGAAGATTTACAAAATCACAAATTTCACATTAAAATTCTCAGTATTTGTTCAATCTAGGAAGTCGGTGAAACTGGATTTTGTCTGTCAGATTTTCCAGGAGTAACTAAATAAACTCAATTAGTCTTGTTTTTACTTAAAGTAGAGGAAAAAATGATCAGTTTCCAAATATTTCAGAACCAGATGATTAATTTTCAAAATGACACATTTTTCCAGAATCATAAGGTCCAAAAATAAATCTTTGTCTACAGATTATTATGAATATTGTGATGTTAAAATTAATGTAATTCAACAGGTTTTCTTGTTTAAATCTTATTTTTTTCTACACTCTGTGTTCACAGACTAAATGATTGTTTCTTAATCACAAACAGCCACTGGAACAGTTGGTGTAAAATTCATTCATGTTTAGGTTCTTAAGGATAAAGTAAAACCTCGACATATTTTACTTTGTCTTGTGAATTAGGATGAAATATTTTAGGTCTGATGGAAGAAATATTTCTTCAGTTTAATGTTTGACCAAAATAACAGAAAAGCTTCATTTTTTCTTCATTTTTTCTGCATTATTAAGCAGAATTATGAAGAATTACAATTTTTACGAACCTTGAAATACAAATCCAATATGGCTGCCAGATATTTAACAAAGTGGAAACAACCAAAATCATAATTAATTTGTTTGCACTTCTGTTTTCAACCCGTTTACTTTCCCGGTCTGTCCGTCGCTCCAACATAAACACCAACATGGTGCAGTTCAGCACATGACCAACAGGGGGCAGCGCATCACAATTTACGGACTTAAATCGCTAGCTTGTTTGGCTACTGCCTGACCAGCTAACTGGCTAAAGATGCGACACTTTCCCACCATAACGTCGTATTTATGGCACCTTGGTGGTTTTAGGAAGGCCGCCCTTCTACCAGAGTTCGCTTCCAGCTCGGTTCACCAGGCGAGTCGGGATTAAAACCCAGATTAGGTCCAGATTATGAGGGATGTGAACGGCTTCGTGAGCCTCATCAACCCTTTAAATCAAACCTGCATCGATATTCCTGGAGTTTCTTAAAGCAGGTTTAAAAAGCTGTAAAATCTTAGAGGTTGTTGTCATGGCTACTGAACCCAAAGGTGTAAAGTTTGCA
>CM065369.1:2613774-2716822 GCA_033032245.1 Poecilia picta | reverse complement strand
GAAACTCTGGAACTTCTTCTTCAGATGGTCTTTGAGGTCAGGCTGATACAGACCAACAATATCTGAAGAAAGAAAAACAAACAATAAAAACAATTTACCATCTATCCAAACCTCTTCTGCTTTTCTTTACAGTAACAAGTAACTGGACTAATAAAGTGTCCAGTTTGGTTCTTCTTCATTAACTTCTATGAAGGAAACATAATTCAATAATTAGAGAAAACTAATGAAAGTCATTCCACCATCAGTCTACAAAGACTGTAGTCGTCTTTTGTAAACCACCAAAACATTCAGCATGCAGCCCCATTGAGTGAACTGAAACTCAGACTGTGAAGTTTCTGCAGTATCTAGCAGGTCATATGGATGAAGGTCCAAAACAAAGATTCATGGTTTCATGCTGATCCAGGATCTAGAGCAGCTGGTCCAGTCAGGTAAAGAACCTCTGCCTGTATTTTTTTTGTGTTCACCCTGATTGAGTGATTTTACCTGAACAGTGATTGGTAATAGTTTTTGTCCACAACAACTTTAAGAGAATCATGATAGAGAAATGATGCTGTCCCATCTTATGTCATCCATTCATCATCTGAGGGAGACGACCATCAAGATGAGATGGTATAATATAATAATAATGTAGCTGAAATCATTTTATTTACTTTTTACATTTTAATATTATTTCACATTTTTTGGTTCCCAAATATTGTACTGGTAGGGCCTTTATTGGGGTTGTACAAGGCATGTTTCAGTAGCTGCAGCAGTTGGTAAGATATGTGCTAATAAATCTCCCTCAGTAGCGTTTATAATGTTAAAATACTTTTGACTGTTTTTGTGTTGCATATAAATGTAATGTTAACTTTTACTCAGTTGTTTTAAAGACTTTGGGTTTGATTAGAGTGAAACGTTGTTGCTTTTAAGAAGTTTGTCTGAAACTTTCCCTCCAAAATGTTTTTCAGGAGGACCTGCCTACATCATGTCCTCTGGCTGAGTCCCACCTGCTGTGAGACTCGTTCTCTGGTTCAACATGTAAATTTGACTCAAAATGCTTCATTTCACCTCAAGGTTTGTTTGTCCACATGCTCACATTTACAATTACGATTTAACAATATATATATGCTAAAATATTGCAGTCAGTCACCTCCAGGGCTTATAGCTTTGCAGTTTATTTAGTTGAAACAAGAAACATGAAGAAATCTGAAAGGAAGTTTTTCATTTGCTATATGGGAAAGAATACTTGTCCTAATCAAAGCCTGTCCAATATATTCTATGCTTTTGACTGTCAAAATGAGAAAGTATGCTGTGTGCTGTGGTGGCACAGGGGTTAAACACAACCCACATATGGAGGCCTCAGTCCTCCACGTTGCTGGTTCAATTCCTGGCCTTAGCAACCTTTGCTGCATGTCTTCCCTTTCTCTCAGTACCAACTTTCCTGTCAAATAAAGGCCAGTAGAACCTTAAAAAAATAATGAGAAAGGGTCTCAGTTGAGATTAAATACATGTCAATATTTTCACAAGTTTAACAATTTTTGACATAGTTTGTTGTCAGCATAGTTGAACCTCGTCTGACTTTATCTACATTAATACCAAGTTCACTTTTTTTAAGATTATTTCTAATAAATTTTCAGGATTAATCTGTCAGAAAAATCTCTGATATTCTGTGGTTCCAAAAATCAACAAATGCTGATTTGTTGGTTATTGAAAAACGTTTTCCAACATGTCGACATCAAAGTGTTCAGTCAGACCAAAATCACCTCCTGATGTCGTCCAGGAGCAGCAGAGTTTCCTGCCAGAGGCGATAAGACCAAGACTCTGGATCCCCTGAGACCCTGCAACAACCAAATACCATCTATCCAAACCTCTTCTGTTTTTCTTTACAGTCTCTTTGCTCTTCAGCCTCATCTGGGCCGACTGAGCAGCTGTTTTCTGCTGCTGGAGAATTTTATCAAAGAAGAATAACAGACTCAATGTCAAAATGTTGGAAAAACTTATTTTTAAATAAAAATAAAATCCCAGTCCACCTGCATCCTCATTCACAACATGTTTGCTGCTTCCAGGCTGCAGAAACTTCAGTTCTGACCTGTCTGGTGGTTCTGAACAGTAACTGATGTCACCAGCAGGGGGCACTGTCCTAGTCAAAGCCTCCAGCTGCTTCTTCAGGTCCCCGTCTGTCCTGAACTTCCTGATCTGCTTACTAATCTTCCTCACTCATTACATCACATTGACCTCTGACCTTCTCATCAGTCAATCATCACTATTAATCACCACCAATCATCTGATTGGACAAATACAACATTTTTGCCACTGACCTTTGACCTGGAGATGAACCCGTTTCATCACCAGGATGACTCCTTTCCTGACTGTGCAGGTGTAGATCCCACTGTCTGTAACTGAGGGATATTCCAGAGTCAGACTGAGGTCTCCAGTCTTCAGTGGGTTGACATTCATATTGGTTCTTTTGGTCAGGCTCTGTCCTTCAGGATCATCAGAACCTTCCTGATACACATGGACCGTCCTGTTCTCTCCGTCCCTCCACTCCACTCTAGCGCCTCCAGGCAGGTAGACTTTGGTTCTGCAGGGCAGCAGGACAGACTTCATCCCTGAATCCGCCTTCACCTGTGGAGCTGAGAAACAACAGAGGACAAGATGAGTTGGACGGACAGAGAGACAGACAGACAGCAGCAGCTCTGATGAAGTGGAGCAGATGATGAGCTGATATCGTCTCTGTCGTTCCTCCTGGACCTGGATGGACCAATCAGGTCAGAGACCATGGAGGTTTTTCTGGTGGAAATGTTTCCTTGTAACTGAGACATTCAAGTCAGAGAGAAAAATCCTCCATCAGTGTTACATCACCAAGGCAGCATGAGGGGATGTAACTGTTCTGAAGGCAGGACTGAATTGTAGTTTCTAGCTTCACCACTAGGGGGCGCAGACATTTTGAGAGGAAAGTCTTGTTATGATGTGAAATAAAGTTCAGGAATCAGAGCAGATCTGCAGAAGTTGTTTTTTTAGGTAGTTTATGTGTATTTATGACCATCAGACTGGTAAGATACAGTTTATTTGTGTTTATTAAGAATAATATGTATATTTTGTTTCTTTAGACATTTTCTGTTTGCTCATTTTGCCCAGAAGAAGCTGAGTTTAACTGTATTAGTAACTGAAATGTAAGGCTGGAGTAATGAAAAGAATGTTTTGTTTTATTTTCCTAATATAGCGAAGTTATAAGGGCTTATATTAAGGCAAGTAATATGACTATAATATGTTTGTAGCTTAGAAAATGATAATTGGTGTTCGTGGTGGATTGTAAGTTTTATTTAGCTGATCATTTGTAGATCCACAAATACCCACAACCAGGGTTGAACTAGTTTTAAATTCTTGGGGGTACTATGACAAAAAATTAATTAATTAAAATATGCTGCTCAAAAATATAAAGGGAACACTTAAAGGGAAAAATAGAGGAAAAGTGTTCCCATTATTTTTTAGCAGTATATATACACAAGTGCTGGTCATAAAATTAGAATATCATGAAAAAGTAGATTTATTTCAGTAATTCCATTTAAAAAGTGAAACTTGTATATTATATTCATACATTACATACAAACTCATATTTCAAATGTTTATTTCATTTAATTTTGATGATTACAAATGACAACAAATGAAAATCTCAAATTCAGCATATCAGAAAATTAGAATATTACTGAAGACCAATAAAAACAAAGGATTTATAGAAATGTTGGCCAACTGAAAAGTATGAACATGAAAAGTATGAGCATGTACAGCACTCAGTATTTAGTTGGGGCTCCTTTGGCCTGTATTACTGCAGCAATGCAGCGTGGCATGGAGTCGATCAGTCTGTGGCACTGCTCAGGTGTTATGATAGCCCGGTTGCTCTAAAAGTGGCTTTTAGCTCTTCTGAATTGTTGGGTCTGGTGTATTGCATCTTCTTCTTCACAATACCCCATAGATTTTCTATGGGGTTAAGGTCAGGAGAGTTTGCTGGCCAATTAAGAACAGGGATACCATGGTCCTTCAACCAGGTACTGGTAGCTTTGGCACTGTGTGCAGGTGCCAAGTCCTGTTGGAAAATGAAATCTGCATCTCCAAATAGTTGGTCAGCAGCAGGAAGCTTGAAGTGCTCTAAAACTTCCTGGTATGTGGCTGTGTTGACCCTGGACCTCAGAAAACGCAATGGACCAACACCAGCAGATGACATGGCAACCCAAACCACCACTGACTGTGGAAACTTTACACTGGACTTCAAGCAACGTGGATGAAGTGCCTCTCTTCTTTTCCTCCAGACTCTGGGACCTTGATTTCCAAAGGAAATGCAAAATTTACTTTCATCAGAGAACATGACTTTGGACCACTCACCAACAGTCCAGTCCTGTTTCTCTTTAGCCCAGGCAAGACGCTTCTGACGCTGTCTGTGGTTCAAGAGTGGCTTGACACAAGGAATGCGACAGCAGAAACCCATGTCTTTCATACGTCTGTGTGTGGTGGTTCTTGAAGCACTCACTCCAGCTGCAGTCCACTCTTTGTGAATCTCTCCCACATTTTTGAATGGGTTTTGTTTCACAATCCTCTCCAGGGTGCGGTTATCTCTCTTGCTTGTACACTTTTTTCGACCACATCTTTTCCTTCCCTTCGCCTCTCCATTAATGTGCTTGGACACAGAGCTCTGTGAACAGCCAGCCTCTTTAGCGATGACCTTTTGTGTCTTGCCCTCCTTGTGCAAGGTGTCGATGGTCGTCTTTTGGACAACTGTCAAGTCAGCAGTCTTCTCCATGATTGTGTAGCCTATAGAACTAGACTGAAAGACCATTTAAAGGCCTCTGCAGGCGGTTTGAGTTAATTAGCTGATTAGAGTGTGGTACCAGGTGCCATCAATTTTGAACCTTTTCACAAGATTCTAATTTTCTGATATGCTGAATTTGAGATTTTTATTTGTTGTCATTTGTAATCATCAAAATTAAACGAAATAAACATTTGAAATATATGAGTTTGTATGTAATGAATGAATATAATATACAAGTTTCACTTTTTAATTGGAATTACTGAAATAAATCTACTTTTTCATTATATTCTAATTTTATGACCAGCACCTGTAGCATTTCACTGGAGATGTTTTCCCGTAACATATAGTTACACTATAGGTTGTGCCAGGAGGCCCCTGAGACAGTCCAGCACATAACAGCAGGGTGCAAGATGCTGGCAGGGAAAGCGTACATAGAACGACATAACCAGGTGGCGGGCATAGTGTACAGGAACATCTGTGCAGAATATATACTGGAAGCCCCGAGATCGAAGTGGGAAACACCCCAAAGGTGGTGGGAGAATGACCGAGCTAAGATCCTGTGGGACTTCCAGATCCAGACAGACAAGATGGTGATGGAGAACCAACCAGACATTGTGGTGGTGGATAAAGAACAGAGGAAAGCTGTTGTGGTGGATGTAGCTATACCAAGTGACTACAACATCAGGAAAAGGGAGCATGAGAAACTGGAGAAATTCCAGGGCCTCAGGGAGGAACTGGAAAAGAACTGGAAGGTGAAGACCACAGTGGTGCCTGTGGTCATCGGGGCCCTCGGGGCAGAAACCCCCAAACTGGAGCAGTGGCTAAAACAGATCCCAGGAACAACATCAGACATCTCAGTCCAGAAATGTGCAGTTCTAGGCACAACCAAGATACTGGAGGAGAACCTCAAGCTCCCAGGCCTCTGGTAAAGGACCTGAGCTCAGAGGATGAGATCTCATCCTCTGGACCTGAGCTCAGAGGATGAGATATATAAAAAATTCCCTTCTCACCCTCCTCGGTGGTCTCTCTCTTTCATCCTCTGAGCTCGGGTCCTCTACCAGAGGCCTGGGAGCTTGAGGGTTCTGCGCAGTATCTTGTGGTCAAGTGGTCAGCTAGGGAAGTGGCACGGTGTCTAGGCGCCACTTCCCAGTTGCTAATGGATGATAACACCGAAGAGACATCATCGTCAGACATGGAGACATTGACAGCTGTTGAAAACGGTAAGTCAACCAAACACTGTGGGTGGCAAGTCAGATGAAAAGCTGCCTGCACAGACTCATCCTTCACATCACAGGCCTGCTTCAATAGGTCAGCATAGGGCTCTGCCAGCACACGTTCAGCCAGTGACTTGACAAATGGCCCTCTGCTCAGGGCATCCGCCACAATATTCAACCTGCCTTTGCTCATTTCGAACTGCGGACTGAAACTTTTTCCTTTTTTTCTCTCCTCTGCTCATAACAGTGAAGAGTTCTTAAGCTTAAAGCTTTGAATTAACTTCAATAATACAGACTTTTATGCAAATAATCATTGTTTCTGTGACACTGAACTATTTTTAATATTTCTCAAATGTATATTTTACTGTAAATAGAGTGCATAACTGCAAAAAAAAAACTTGATAAACTGTTACATCTATTGAAGAGCATTTAATATACGTAGCAATATTTAGCAACTATAAGCAATAATACTACACGGAACAAATATAGTAAGTACAACTAACTAAAACAATCAAATACCTTTTAATAATTTTGAAATAAAATTAAAAGTTGACGGAAACAAAAACTGCAGAATAAAGAAAAAACTTAAACAGAATTTTAGTAGTGAGACAACCACTAAACAAACAAGATGAGCAACATACCTATTGTCATTATTGGTTCAAAAAACCCAGAATATGCTTCTCAAATTCCAAAAATTTCTAAGAAATGGTGCAAACGGAAAAACAGACTTCAATGTCCATGGCCGGAGAATGGGAGCTTTGACTTATCTCTTTGCGAACAGATGGAAACTCGAATTGCAGACTACAAAGCAAAAAACAAAGGAAAGAAAAGACAAGCCAAAAGAGAACTAGAATTAACCATTTTACAACTATTCAAGGAAGAAGGTGAAAAATACAGAAAAAACTTAAAGCAGCAGCTTTTTGAGCTAAAAAATAATTATGAAAAACCCGACGATGATCAAATGTACCCAGCCCTGACAGGAGTTCTGAATATCACAGGTGATTTTGGATACAGGAATGATGACCAATTTATGGACCTTAAAAAAGGTAAAAACACTGAGCCGGAAGCTCAATCAGATCGATCCCCTACAGGGCACGCATCACTGTCAACAGTGATTCAAACAGCAGCTCCAATCAGAGGTGTAACACAGACGAGCACAAGCGCTACAGACAGTAGCACAAATAATAAGCACTCAAAAAGCATGGAACCAACAACGTCATATGCAAATGCGGATGGCTATAAGCCAGCTCGCAGATATGACACATCATTACCACCAACCCAAAACAGAAGTCAAACCTCTGGTGCCGGATGCTCCACAACACGGACAATTGGAAATATTAAAATTCTTGATTGCTATGCAGTAGGCAATAATACAAATAAATATTTTGACGGCTACGCAGGTCATCTGAAAAGACGCAGAAGCGGAGACGCTTATTGGTTAAAAGTTGGCCCAGACGTTCTTGATATAGAACTTAAAGCAAACCGAACAGAGATACAGGAAAAAGATGAAGAAATCGATGCAGACCTTATACAGTTAGCTGGAAAGGAGTCAGGATGTGACAATGAAGAAGATGGAGCAATGGCTGGTCCATGTACAAGCACTCCAGTTAAAAAACAACAAAAAGCCCATAACCAAAAAGAATACAACTTCAGATCCAGACCTGGCATACGCAAACCTGATTACTATGACCCCTCAAAACAATTACCAATTATATTAAAAGGAGATGTCGCTCAATATTTGCCATTTGCCTCGATGGATCTGGTAGGGTTAGTCTCGCGGCTGCCAGACATACATAACGGTGCAGGAAGATGGATAAGAGTTCTTGAAGAAGAGACAGTTGGCAAAATCTTGGCACTTGGAGACATCAAAGCCATTCTTGCAAAAGTTCTTGGAATTCCAACCATGCAGAACATTTTGAAAAATCATCCCTGGATGCTACAAGAAAGAGCAGATGGGATTGAACTAAATGCATGCCGGACAATGATCTGGACAGCCTTGAGGGCAGAATTTCCAAACAAAGTGGACCCGAAGAACTTGAAAGCAGAACCAATTGGCGACTCGGAGAATCCAGCATCCTATGTCGCCAGACAGTGGAGAAGGTGGAAAGAGGAAATGGAGTTCGACATTGACGAGTACCGAATGATTGCAGGTGTGTTTCGGAAGTCAATGGTGGATGTGATGCCAGAGCCAGTGCGGCTCAAACTCGAAGGAGTGGTGGCCCTGATGTCTATGCCACACAAGGAATTTCGCGATCATGTGGTACACGCAATAGAGAAATACAGAAAAGATGAAGCAATTCCCAGAGGGCCCTAGGGGAGTCAGTACCCAATTCTAACTACACGTACTGACGATGAACCAATATTGAAAATTCAAATTGAAGACAGAGAAACTCCAATGTTGGTCGATACAGGAGCAGCTTACATTTGTGTAAGTCCAAATTATGCAACACATCTCCCCATGTCTGATAAATTTGTATCAACAGTAGGGTTCTCGGGAGCAAGACAATTAATCCAAATGACAGCTCCTGTTCGACTTACAACAAATGACAATGAAATAAGAATACCAATTTTGGTATCTGATCAAACACCAATAAATCTGTTGGGAAGAGATGCTCTATGCAAATTAAAAATAAAAATCTGGTGTTCTCCTCAAGGTGTGTATGTTGAAAAAGAAGGTGTGGATCTTCAAATGTTTATGCAACAACATGAAGCCAAAGTTTATTGGCTAGGAGACATTAATAACTCTATTGAAGAGGTAATTTCTAATTGGGGACAGTACATTCAAATTCAAATTCCTGAAGCTAGAAAACCATTTCTAGATTATCATTGCACAATGTATTATGACATTTCAAAAAGTACAGAGTTTGAAGAACAATGGGACAAAGAAACACAAGGTGAAGCAGTGAACCTTGCGTCCCAATACATCATCATTGGGACACAGGGAGCAGGGCTAAATGTAGAAATGAATGATTTCATTTCTCAATGGTACAACGTTGCAGAATCTGTACCGCACATAACATTGTTTGTAAATAAAAACTTTCATGCCAAAGATCTTGGACCAATGATGAAAATTGCGACACAAATTAAATGGGAACAAACTGAAAGTCCTTTAATTTTTCAATCAGAAGATTCAACAATGATTAAAATAACAAACGAAACTACTATGACAGCAAAACCACAGGTGGTAACAGTACCAGTTGATGACACAGAACAAACAAAAGAAAAAGATGAGTCGGATGACAATCCATTAATGCAGGACATGTTAAAGAAAGTTCCTGAATCAGTCTGGTCAAAACATGAAACAGATGTAGGATTTGTGAAATCAGCTAACCCATTTAAAGTTCAATTGAAACCAAATGCTAAACTTCCATTTCGACCTCAATATCCATTAAAACCAGAAGCAGAAGAAGGAATCAGCAAAACCATTGAAGGATTGCTAAAAGCAGGAGTGTTGGTGGAAATTGAAAGTCCATGCAATACCCCAATATTCCCAGTTCTGAAAGCAGATAAGTCAAAGTATCGCCTGGTACATGACCTTCGTACAGTAAATGATGTGGTGGAAGACGTATCATCGGCAGAAATGCCCAACCCCACACATTTTTTACAGCTATCCCTGCAGAAGCAAAATTTTTCACGGTAATTGATCTTTGTTCAGCATTTTTCACCATCCCCTTAGCCGAACAATCTCGATATCTGTTTGCATTTACTTACAGAGGTAAGAAGTACAGCTACACTCGATTACCACAAGGCTTCAAACACAGCCCACATTGGTTCAATCAAGCACTAAGACAGGACTTAGAAGGATTGGAAATAAAAAGCACATTGCTTCAGTTTGTTGACGACATTTTAATTGCGTCACCTACATTGGATGACTGCCATCATGATTCAATAAAAGTTCTTGAAAGACTGGCTGAAGGAGGATATAAAGCCTCCAAAGACAAATTACGGTATTTTCAAACACATGTAGAATACCTTGGAAGACAACTCTCAGAAGGGAGCATTGGCATATCACCTTCTCAATTAGAGGGTGTCAGCAAAGCTCCATGTCCACGAACAGTTGGAGAAATGATGACATTTCTCGGCATGACAGGTTTCAATGCTGATTGGATAGAAAGTTATGCAGAAAAAACAGCACCACTCAGAGAACTCATGAAAGAACCAGGTCATCAAAACCAAAAGAATCTGCTAAAATGGACACTAGAAGCTAAAGTAGCATTTGAATCTTTAAAATGTGAAATGCAGAGTGCACCTGCACTGGCAGTTCCAAATTATGACAAACCATTCTACCTATATGTTGCAAACAAAAAAGACATGTATGTCACAGCAGTTTTGATGCAAGAAACATGTGCAGGTCGACGAAAACAACCAATCGCTTATTATAGCACAAAATTGGACAATTTAGCACAAGGCTGGCCACCATGTTATCAGGGGCTAGCAGCAGTCTACCATGCCTATGAGAAAGATTCAACCATAACAATGGGTTATCCAGTTACGATATTAACTCACCAAAAAAATCGCAGAGTTAATAAACTTAGGAAAGTTTGTCGTAACACAAGCAAGAAGTTTGCAGTATATATTACTGCTGACCTATCCTGACCTAACTATTCAAAGATGTATCACCAACAATCCAGCAAATGTGATTCCTTTGGATTGTGACGGAGAACCACATGAGTGTGTAGCAGAAACAATGAAATACACGAGACTCAGACCTGATCTGGAATCCACTCCCCTGCCTGACGCAGAAATCACATACTTTGTTGACGGGTCATGTTTCAGAGATCACCTAGGAAACCACGCAGGTTTTGCAGTGGTACAACAAGTAGGTGAAAATTTTGTAACCGTCAAAGCTGAAAGATGTGATCAACCCTGTTCTGCACAACTCGCGGAACTTAAAGCATTAACCAAAGCTTGTAAAATGGCTAGGTCAAAAGTCGCGAATGTGTTCACTGATTCAGCCTAGGCCCATGGCGTATGCTTTTTATTTGCCGCAATATGGAAACAAAGAGGTTTCAAAAGAGCAGATGGAACCCCAGTGCAGCACAAAGCACAATTGAAAGAATTGATTGCTGCCATGATGCTTCCTTCGAAGCTGGCAGTGATCAAGTGTCAAGCACATCGCAAAGGCAATGACATCGTTGTAAGAGGTAACAAGATGGCAGATGAATCGACAAAAATGGCGTCCAAGAGCCAAATGGCCATCTTGGCACCAGTGGTAGCCTTAGAACCAGCAGTAACACCAGAAGATGTCATTTTAATGCAACAACAAGCGAGTAGCAGTGAACGTGATCTTTAGGCACGCAGAGGTGCTATAATGAATGAAAATGGCTCACCAAGGTCACACCAAGGCCTACTAATAGCACCTGTAGCGTTGTTAACATTATTGGTCTCAGAAGCCCACGGCTTAGACCACTGTGCCCGAGGAAAAGTCATGGAAAAATTGAAAAAACAAGGTTTCTGGTCTCCATACATGCAAGACATGGTGGACGAAATTTTAAGTCAGTGTGAAATATGTGCCGAAAACAATGCTCGGAAAGGCATAAAACCAGGTATTGGACACATTCCAGTTCCAGATGGACCTTTCAAACACCTAGTGATAGATTATGTTGACATGCTCAAACCAGTTCAAGGTAAAAGGTACATGTTAGTGATAATTGATCGGTTCAGTCGATGGGTCGAAGCAGTACCATCAAAAACCTTAGGAGCAGACACAGTTATCAAATTTTTGATAAGAGAAGTAATTCCAAGATTTGGAATTCCATCTGAAATCAGTTCAGACAATGGCTCAGCCTTTGTACAGAATGTCGTTAAAGGCATTTTGCAGAAGCTACGGATCAAACAACGTTTTGGTGCAGTCTACCACCCTCAGAGTCAGGGAATGGTGAAACGCATCAATGCCACGTTGAAAGCAAAACTTCGGAAAATTTGTGCATCAACTAAACTGGGTAGATGCTTTGCCATTAGCACTAATGAGCTACCGCATGCAAATGCACAGAAGCACGCATTTAACCCCGCATGAAATGCTGACTGGCAGGCCTATGCCTGTGCCGCAATGGAGGTTACCTTTTAAAGGACCTCCCCTTGAACAGTTGCAAACTGAGTTGAAAGACTATGTTGAACAACTAACTGCTATCCATAGAGCTATCTATTTGCAGGAAAAATCCAGAAGTCCAGAGTCGACGGTGTGGGAACCACCGGTGAAACCTGGCGATTTGGTATACATCAAGATGTACAGACGCAGATGGCATGAGGCCCGTTGGGAAGGACCTTAGGAAGTCAAAAGAGCAACCCCAACAGCTGTCCAAGTAGAAGGAAGTACCACTTGGCATCATTTGACTCATTGCACTAAAGTTCATATTAAAGACAAAGCAAAACTTGAGTTTTACAAGGAAGATGAGCAGAAGCCTCACAGCGATGAGACTGATACTGATAACTGTCCAACTGTGGATGTTGACAGAAATGGTGAACCGAGCAGCAGTGACGGCAGAAACGAACTTTCACAACCTGCAGCCGACACCACGGGACAAACCAACCACGAGGAACTAGAATGATAGAGAATGGACTCAAAGTGAGCCTCCAGGGGGGACAAACGGTGACTCAGAGACGACTGTTCACGACACAAGATCCATCTCTAAAGATAAGTACCACACAACTTGTAGAAGTCCAGACAAGTACATACCAGTGTTCTTTCCAGCAAGTGCTAACTTAGATGTTTCCAAAAATTTGATTCGTAAAACTAGACATGTGCACTTACAATGGAAATGGACAGCAAGTTTAACAGAAGACGAATTTCAAACTAATTCAGATACAGAGTATGAAGCCCATATTAATTATGCCAACCGAAAACTGTGTGGCAGAGCTCTTAAAAGACAGCGTGACAGATACATCACAGATCAATGTTCAATCACTATGTACATTAGAGATGACGGATTTGACATAGAAGTAAAAGTAGAGCAACAGTGGAGTGCAGACAATGAATTCAAACATGACATGATAATGACAGACCTTGATACAAATATTTCAATAACAAATAAAGGTGATTTGAAACGAGTACTAGACACAAGAAAAGAGGCTAATGTTGAAATTATCAATGACAGAGTCAAAATACATATTTCAATTGATGATGTTGGTGACACAATGCTAGGAAGGGAAATAGTTCTCCCAAGGGTAGTGTTCCAAAGTGATCGTCGTGAGATGTGTAAATGGTTCATGAATTTGGGAAATAATGTCTTAATTACAAACCAAAAAGACACAAAATGTAACTTAAAAGTCATAAAAACAACTTGCGGTTGGACAATTGAAGGAAATGTTTTAGCCTTTCGGATAAATAAAACTTATGAAATAAAAATTACCAATGGTGTAACGAAAGAGATTAAGGTAATTTGGAAATTACCAGACATAGAGACAGCAGTAAGCAATTGTTTAACGCTCATTAGCTACACTAACAAACCAGAAACAACTGTCAAATTCATTAAAACTACACCAATTACAACTGTTAAGCCAATAATGACGGTTAGCACAATCAAACATGTTACCAGTGCAGGCCATACAACCATGAAATCTAATGAAGAGATTGATAATAATGAGGAAATTCCAAAAGCAGCACTAAAAGTTGTTACACCTGTATCTCTTGTGACAACAGCAGCAAAAGTTCAGTCTATCTTAGCAACAAAAGCCTTACCCACCCAAAGACCTGTAACACCCAAACAAATTGGAAGATTAGTCACTAAACCAACAACCTTAATTGATGTGACAACACCCTTAATGGCTCTTACAACACCAGGAGATTCAAGAAAAAATGCAATCACCAAAAATAGACAAGCAGTGACACCTAAGACACAGCCGCACACTACCGTAACAACAAAAACTAATCAAGAAATCGAAACATGACAATGCATATGACGAATTAGGTTTTATTCAAACTACGCCAGCACAAGACCAATTGACTAATGTGTCAATTTCAAGTAAATATGGATGTTCTGAGAAAGAAGGTTGTCATGAATACCATGGTGGTCTAGATGCGTTCTACAATGAAAGACAAGACACAAAAGTAACTCCGAGAACTACTCATAAATTAAAAGATATTAAATGGACCTATTTTCGGCCAAGAGGAGATCCACTTTGGCAAAAAGCAATTCTGAACACCTGGTACACTTGGTCTTGGTACACTGCAAAGGAATTAACGAAAAATGACTGCTTAGTTTGCACTGTTGCTCCTGGAGCAGCACCAATTGTTATTCCAGAAAAGTGCACCACTACCGAATGTGCACTAAGACAACGAGAAATATGCAGGAAAGGAAAATTTGTTCCGGAAAATGATGTAGTTTCATTCTTTAGACCACCAATGTGTGGTCTGAACTGTAGACTATTGTATGGTTCACGTAATTCTCACCATTACTTAGAAAAATGGGCAAGTTACAAGTTTGAATCTGTTTGTGCAGAATTTAATATTACCACTACACAGACTAGTCCTCCGGTAAATTATGAGGTAGATTACAACGCTGAATATGAATGTTTTGCGAATGGCGGAATTGAAAAAAGTGAAGGACCATGGGTAGGTAATACCACAGTTCATTGTAATGTTACTTGGGTTTTATCTTGGTTCGAACATGCTAAGAGGACACCAATATTTGTAACAACCCCTGTCTGGTATCAAAATCCAGACTATATGGAACAAGATTGTGTGAATTTAACAAGGACTATTCCTAAACTATTTTTTCTCGGTGATCAATCATATCCGATAGCAGACAGTTATTGGATGTGTGGAGATGACATCCTAATCAACACATTGCCTTTTAAATGGGTAGGCCTTTGCGCCCTTGTTCGAATGAAAGTACCAGTAACCTTAGTGTATGAAGGAGTTAAAGACTTGGTCGGAACTCACCATAATAAAACTAGGCTTCGTAGAAGCCTGGGGGATTATGGGTTGAATGAAGGAGTATATTTGGATCTTATAGGTCAACCAAGAGGAATTCCAAATGAATTCAAAGCACAACATGAAGTTCGCACAGGGTTTGAATCTATCTTACCTTGGATCACAACTAACAAAAATGTTGAATGGATTAACTATATTTACTACAACCAACAGAGAATGATCAATTTTACAGTTGAAGGATTTATGGCCCTAGGAGACCAACTCCATGAAACAAGTAGAATGGCAAAACAAAACAGACAAGCATTAGATTGGCTCTTAGCCAAAATGGGAGGAGTTTGCATATGTTTGGTAATGAATGCTGTACATACATCCCTATGAATACCTCGCCAAAAGGTACATTTAAAATGATAATGACTAAATTGAAGCAACTGAAAACGGAATTCAAGGAAAACGCAGGAAAGAACACCTGGTCATGGAAAAGTTTGGAGGAAATTTCAGGTGAATGGGGAGCCTTAGCAGCCAAAATAGGAATAACTCTAGCAATAATACTAATTGTTATTTTTCTGCTTGTGTGTTGTGTGATCCCTATTATGAAGAAATGGATTTTGGGGACTGTATACAGATGGATGACCAAGGACAGTGAACATCAGAAGGACTGAGCACAAGGCCGCCCGGACCAATGAAATCATGACCGTTTCAAAGGACTGCTGAACTCAAGGACAATGGATGCCTGAACTAAAAGTTTACAGGATGTTAAAGATTCAAGAAGTTCAAGGGAAATGAAACAAACTGGGTTGGAATAAAACAGACTCATGGGAAGATACTGTTTGCACACATCATTACACACATTTGTTACACAACTTATATACAAAACAACACGGGTGGCCCTCATATAGTTAACACACTAGGAACACGAGTGGATGAGCATGAATGATGAAACAGTATGAATGAGAATGTGAGCATGAATGACGATGTGAGTGTAAGAGTGCGTCGACGAGCACAAGTATTATGCGATCAATACTTTGATTATTATGATTAGTATTTTAATCACACAATCATTCTGATTATATGTGCATTATGGACACTTTTCATAATTGTCATCAAGATTATGTATTAATGTTGGAGTATTAACCATTAACATGAATGTTTGATTTGGTCACTGTGGATCCATGATTGTATTACATTTGTGCCGTATTAGGGAATATTGGTGACCGCCCAGGCGAGCAGGGGTCATAAGGTAATTTCACCCTGAGTATAACACAAATATCAACAAAAGGCCAACAGGGTTTTTGACCTTATACGAATGGAAGAACAATCATGGAAGCAATGTCCAATTGTATTTAATCAATTTATTGGAACTATTATATTAGCTATAGTTACTATTGGAACAATGTTTACCCCCCACTATTCATTTGTAATTCCACTTTTATATACAGTATTTGCTTATATATTTCTAAAGTTTATATACAAGGTTATGTTCAGAGGTAACCATGTAAACTTAGTATAGCAATCAACAAAAACAACTGCTAAGGTTAATTAGGATTCCGCTTAAAAGCGGAATAGGGGGGATTATGTCGGAGCGATATTCCATCTAAGGAGTTGTTTTTGCAAAAGGATTTGGCGGAGCGATATTCCATCTAAGGAGTTGTTTTTGCAAAAAGATTTGGCATTTCACTAGATCGAACTGACCTGACTCCCATGTCTCTAGTTGCGTACAAAGTACTTGGGAGGAATGCTGTTGGACACGATAGCATAAACCGTCTCAGACAAATTATAGTCTATTTGGCATTTATCAGTAGGAGCAGATGTTGCGAGGTCTGTTGAAATCTTGGAGTCTTATATCTTTGTTTGGATTTCCAAAAGTATATTAAAGGTCGTCCAATACACACTAAATGATAGAGCACGCCAAGTCTTCTGGCGAAAACAACCCCTTTTCGCCATTGGTTGAAACTTTCCAGCACGCATCCAATGAAGACCTGAGAGGTATATTAGGAAGCTATTGTTAGACTTCGAGGAGATTTTTATGAAGAGATTTTTGTGAAGAGGATTTTGAGAAGACTATGGAAGAATTTTGAATATTGTGATTCCGTGGGGTGTAATAAATATCCGGCTTGCTTTGGCCTAGCAGAGAAACTTGTCTCAGTATTATTTCCTTTTTATAATATATTTAAGAGTAAAGCCACCCTCAAATTCCTCAATAGTAGTCACTTGGTATAGCTACATCCACCACAACGGCTTTCCTCTGTTCCTTATCCACCACCACAATGTCTGGTTGGTTCTCCATCACCATCTTGTCTGTCTGGATCTGGAAGTCCCACAGGATCTTAGCTCGGTCATTCTCCACCACCTTTGGGGGTGTTTCCCACTTCGATCTCGGTGCTTCCAGTCCATATTCTGCACAGATGTTCCTGTACACTATGCCCGCCACCTGGTTATGTGGTTCCATGTACGCTTTCCCTGCCAGCATCTTGCACCCTGCTGTTATGTGCTGGACTGTCTCAGGGTCCTCCTTGCACAACCTACACCTTGGGTCTTGTCTGGTGTGGTAGATCTGAGCCTCTATTGCTCTGGTGTTTAGGGCCTGTTCCTGTGCAGCCAGGATGAGCTTCTGTGCTGTCCTTGAGTCCAGCTTTGTCCAGCCATTGGTAGGATTTCCTGATATCAGTCACTTCAGTTATTTGTCGGTGGTACATCCCATGTAGGGGCTTGTTCTCCCATGATGGAACCTCTAGTCCCTCATCCTCTGTTCCCCATTGCCTGAGACATTCGCTGAGCATATCGTCCGTTGAGGCTTTGTCCTTGATGTATTTATGAATCTTGGATGTTTCATCCTGGACAGTGGCTCTCACACTCACTAGTCCTCTGCCTCCTTCCTTACGGCTTGTGTACAGTCTCAGGGTGCTGGATTTGGGGTGGAACCCTCCATGCATGGTTAGTAACTTCCGAGTCTTAACATCCGTGGCCTTTATCTCTTCCATTGACCAGCTAATTATTCCGGCAGGGTATCTGATTACTGGTAAGGCATAGCTGTTTATTGCACGGATCTTGTTCTTGCCATTGAGCTGCTTCTCAGGACTTGTCTTATTCGTTGGAGGTATTTGGTTGTGGCTCCTTTCCTTGTGACCTCATCGAGGTTGCCATTTGTTTGTGGTATTCCCAGGTACTTGTAACTGTGCTCTATGTCTGCTATTGTTCCTTCTGGGAGTGAGACCCCTTCTGTGCGGACGACCTTCCCTCACTTTGTAACCATCCGACCACACTTTTCTAGTCCGAATGACATCCCAATGTCAGTGCTGTATATCCTGGTGGTGTGGATTAGTGAGTCGATGTCTCGCTCACTCTTAGCGTACAGCTTGATGTCATCCATATAGAGGAGGTGACTGATTGTGGCCCCATTCTTCAGTTGGTATCCCTAGCCAGTCTTGTTGATGATTTGGCTGAGGGGGTTCAGGCCTATGCAGAACAGCAGTGGGGACAGAGCATCTCCTTGGTATATGCCACATTTTGATGGATATATATATATATACTGTATATATATATATATATATATATATATATATATATATATATATATTGTCGGTGGTACATCCCATGTAGGGGCTTGTTCTCCCATGATGGAACCTCTAGCCCCTCATCCTGTGTTCCCCATTGCCTGAGACATTCCCTGAGCATATCGTCCGTTGAGGCTTTGTCCTTGATGTATTTATGAATCTTGGATGTTTCATCCTGTGAGAGCCACTGTCCAGGATGAAACATCCAAGATTCATAAATACATCAATTTACAGAATGACCGAGCTAAGATCCTGTGGGACTTCCAGATCCAGACAGACAAGATGGTAATGGCGAACCAACCGGACATTGTGGTGGTGGATAAAGAACAGAGGAAAGCCGTTGTGGTGGATGTAGCTATACCAAGTGACTACAACATCAGGAAAAAGGAGCATGAGAAACTGGAGAAATACCAGGGCCTCAGGGAGGATCTGGAAAAGAACTGGAAGGTGAAGACCACAGTGGTGCCTGTGGTCATCGGGGCCCTCGGGGCAGTCACCCCCAAACTGGAGCAGTGGCTAAAACAGATCCCAGGAACAACATCAGACATCTCAGTCCAGAAATGTGCAGTACTAGGCACAGCCAAGATACTGCGCAGAACCCTCAAGCTCCCAGGCCTCTGGTAGAGGACCCGAGCTCAGAGGATGAAAGAGACCACCCGCAGAGGGTGAGAAGGCAATTTTTTTTATATATATATATATATTGCTTCTTTGTGTGCTTTGGAGTTTGTGTGCTGATTATGGCACACAAGCTCCAAAGCAACAGGGGTGCTTTGGCGATTATGAATTCACTTAATAGTTATGGCAAATCGGACATTAAGCGCATGAAACTCTTTTTTTCCCGACAATATTGAATGCAACATAACGTAACCTGACACCTACTGCTGAGTAGCAGGAAGTGCGAGAGAAGGACAACAGCATTGGTGGATATAAAATACTGGACTGGACATTACGTGACTGATTGTGCGCCACACCTGCTAATGTCCATTGAGTCAACATTATGGGTGGTCAGAAAATACCACAGTCACACAAAGAATCTGAAAAATGGACGCAATATTCAGTGGTTAATTCAACCCTATTAATTAGATAACAAAGGGTTCAGATTTAACAGGTGAGGGAAAGGTTTTAACTTAAAAAAAAACATTGAACAAGTGAGCAGTGGGTCAGTTATGCTAGGCTAACTGTTAGCCTTTTATTGACTTTGATAACATTAGCATGTGCTGCGCAGTTCGGTGTGTTTTGGTTTTGTTAGCACTAAAACAGGTCAACCTGCCCACCAAGTCATCAGAGCAGCTGCTTAAATCAGCTAATCAACCATTGCTGTGCTCAGGCAAAAACTTATTATTAATAATGACAATATAGACATCAAGATTGTCAGCATAATGTAACAGACTGAGTGTTATGTTTTGGTGTTTTTGCTACTTTTTAGTGTGGGAAATGTTTGTTTTTTGGTGTTGATTCCCCTGATCAGTAATCTCTGCTCTATCTGCTGTCTGTCGGTTGCCATGCCAGGTCTTTATAATCACATAAAGGATCATGTGATCATACTGCCAATCATGTGCAGTGTGTCAGCTGTCAGGGGGAAAGAATGTCCCAAAGTATCCACTGCAGGCATTACCTATTATTGATGTTCCTTTCAGCAGAATAGGTATGGACATTGTGGGACCACTGGAACGGACTCGAGCAGGAAATCAGCTTATTCTGGTCGTATGTGACTATAGCACTCGCTATCCAGAGGCTTTCCCCCTTAGGGACATAACAACTAAACAGATAGCCTATGCTTTACTCCAGTTGTTATTTAGGATGGGAATTCCATCAGAAGTACTTAATGACCAGGAAACTAACTTTTTGTACTCTGGTCCATAAGATTGACCATGGTAAACAATCTTAAGCAGGTCCACAGATTGTAGGGCATAAAGGGTATTCGGACCACCTCCTACCACCCACAGACTGATGGGCTGGTAGAGAGGTACAACCAGTCATTGAAGAGTATGTTGAAGAAGTTTATCTCTGCCAATGGCAAAGACTGGGATAAGTGGCTACCCTATATTCTGTTTGCTTATCGGGAAGATCTGCAGGCATCCACTGGCTTTTTGCCATTTTAACTTCTTTATGGCAGGCAGCTGAGGGGCCCTCTGGATGTTCTTCAAGAGTCGTGGGTTGGCAAGAAGAATCAGTCAACCAATGTCATTAACTACTTTCTAAATATAAGACAGAAAATGGAGGAGACGACCAACCTTGTCAGAAGGCACCTGGAGAAGGTTCAACAGCAGCAACTGACCTGGTATGACAAAATGGCCAGATGCAGATCCTTTAAACCAGGATATAAGTTTTTCTACTACTTCCAACATCTGACAATAAACTTTTGGCAAAATGGCAGGGGCCATATACTGTTGTGAAGAAGCTAAGTGCTCCCACCTATGAGATTGAGATGCCTGAGAGAAGGAATTCAAAGCAAACCTTTCAATCTGCTTAAGGAGTGGAAATCCCAGGCTGCACCCCTTAGTCAGCAGTGCTTTGTGCGTGCTGTGCAAGAGGAAGATGGTGACGAGGGTGAATTGCCATCTGTAAAAGACTCTGTTATTTCACTTGACCTCTCTCATCTCACTCTCACCCAGCAACAGGAGTTGGAGGCCATTATTCCTTCAGATCTTTTTAAAGAACAACCAGGGTCAACAAACTTGGTGAAACACGATATTCGTCTGAAGACCAGTGTTACCATTCGACAGTTGATGTATCGGATCCCATAGAAGATGTCTCCTGTGTTAAAGGAGGAAATTGAGGTCATATTGAAGCTGGGCGTCATTGAACCATCCACCAGCGAAGGGAGCAACCCTGTGGTTTTGGTGATCAAAAAGGAGGGGAGCATCTGTTTTTGCATTGACTTTAGAAATGTAAATGCTCAATCAGACTTTGATGCTTACCCATTACCAAGGGTTACCAAGGGTAATGGGTAAGCTGGCCTGACCAGTGTTGTATAAAGTACTGAAATCTCATAGTCAAGTAAATGTATAGTTACCTTTCCAAAATATGACTTTGGTAAAAGTCCAAGTCACTGACTGAAATGTTACTTGAGTTAAAGTCTTAAAGTATCTAAATGTTCTTGTACTTAAGTATGGAAAGTACTGTAAAAATTGATGTACTTAAGTAATGTAATTAAAAGTACAAGTAAAACATAAATCAAAGCAAATGCAGTTTGAATGACAATTTTTATATTTTGGTAAACTTGTCAAATACAGTTAAAGTAATAAACACAACCAAGTGCAGGCAAAATTAAACCTGCTAATAGATAAACCTGCAGGCATCATTAGGTGCTTTACCTACAAGATTAACTTAACCTGCTTTACAACTGAACCAGCTTCTGAGTTTCCCCTCCAGGACAAAAAATACAAAGTTTTTGTAAGCCTTAAGTTTCCCTTCAAGTAAGTCCAGGGCTGAAAATGAGAAAAATAGTCAGTACAGAAAATGCGCATGAAGAACATGAAGAAAAAAAGCCGTTAAAAAAAAAAAGCCGAAGAAAAAACTATTGGTGCAACAACTGGTCATTATGTGTGGCATTAGGGACATGTGGCTGCTGCTCATCGCGAGACTTGCTTTGTGTTTAATGGGAGAAGCAAAACAAGTGTATCCATAGACATAATATAAGGATAGACCCTCATGGATCGCTCTCGCCTATTGTCACTCATGAGACAATAGGAGCGGTAGACCACTCCACTCAGCCTTATGTGTTTAGCAGCAAAATGACATCAGCGCATTTAATCGATCATAACATGTTTTTTTGTTACTGGGAACTATATTCAAACATATATCAAAGCTACATTTATAAACAATTGTATTGTTTAAGTATGTTTTTAATACCTAGTTCAGCATATTTTACATATGATTAGTGGCTATAACAATAGAATAGGAATGAAATATATATATATATATATATATATATATATATATATACGTATATACTGTATATATATATATATATATAGCTGACTGAATAGCTCAATGGGTAAGTCACCAGTCTACCACCCGGGAGACCAGGGTTCGAATCCAGGCTGGGGCTGAAGTTACAACAGTCAATTGAGCTGTCAGTGTGGGTCCTTAGGCAAGACCCTTGGAGCTATATAGCCTACCTCATACAATGAGAGACACTGATAAGCACGACATGCCGGCTCAGACGTCGCCCGGCCAAACAAGGTCTGCGTCAGGTGCTGGGGAACCAGAGCACCTAGATGAAAAATGGGCTACTGGAACAAGACGGAAATGGGCGAGAGGTGAAAACATGGATCTGTTGGAATGCTACTACTCAAGTAACCCTAGTCAGAGGGGCTACATGCGAAGACTGTGGGAGGAATGGTTACTTCGACATCCCCAGTCAACACTAACTGCTAAGCAACTAGTGGCTCAGTGTTCCAACATCCGCAAACGGCAACTGCTCTCACAACTTGAGATTGATGAGGTACAACACAAATGCTATGGCAAAGGGGAGGAGCCAGAACGCCAGGTCAGCGGGGAGTTAACTACCCACCCAGAGACTGGGTATGTAGCCCCAGTAATGAACGAACCATCAGAGCTGAACGAGGCAGCAACTGACCTGAGAGAGAGAATCGTGGCCGTAATGAACACCAGACAACCCCGACGCCAATTACAACGGCTGAGTGAAGCACCACCAGAAAGTCTAATTGAAGATGTGAATGCGGCATTGAGAACGATCCCTACCAACACCATAACAGAAACCAATGAGCTCATATACAACTCAGCATCAGTGATCCTTGAGATGCTTGGCTATAAGAGCAATCATGAGACCCAATACCCACCATGGAAAAGACGGTTAGAGGCTAAGATCAAGATAACAAGGAGGGAAGTGAGCCAACTGTCAGAGCTCCAAAGGGGTGCAATGAAAAGATCAGTACACAAGAAGTACAGCCAGATGTCCATACCTGAAGCACTCGAAACTGCCAAACAAAGGCTCCAAGCCTTGGCCAGCCGCCTGAAGAGATACACAAGAGAGAATGAAGCCAGGAGGATTAACCGGCTCTTCCACACCCAACCAGCTAAAGTGTACTCTCAATGGCAGGGTACTAACAACAGAGCAGACCCACCAAGGCTGGAGACTGAACAATACTGGAAAGGCATATGGGAAAGGGAGGCGACCCACAACAGCAATGCAAAGTGGCTGACCTCTCTACGAGAGGAACACAGCAACCTCCCTGAACAAGCCCCAGTAACCATCACTGTGGCAGATGTCCAAGAAAGAGTCTCGGGTATGAAAAACTGGACAGCACCAGGACCTGACATGATCCATGCCTACTGGCTAAAGAAACTCACTGCCCTCCATGAGCGACTGGCAGCTCAAATGAACCAGCTGCTACAAAATGGGACTCACCCTGAATGGTTAACTGAAGGTCGCACAATCCTGATACAGAAGGATCCCTCAAAGGGTTCAATCCCATCCAACTATCGGCCAATAACCTGTCTCTCTACAACATGGAAGCTCATATCAGGCATCATAGCGGCTAAGATAAGTGGTCACATGAATAAATACATGAGTACGGCACAGAAGGGCATCGGCTTAAATAGCAGAGGAGCCAAACACCAACTCCTTGTAGACCACACAGTCGCCCGAGACTGCAAAACCCGACACACCAACCTGTGCACCGCTTGGATAGACTACAAGAAAGCCTATGACTCAATGCCACATACTTGGATCATTGAATGCTTAGAGATGTACAACATCAATAGGACTCTAAGAGCCTTCATTGCAAACTCGATGGGGCTGTGGAAAACCACCCTTGAAGCCAACTGCAAACCACTTGCACAAGTGTCCATCAAATGTGGCATATACCAAGGAGATGCTCTGTCCCCACTGCTGTTCTGCATAGGCCTGAACCCCCTCAGCCAAATCATCAACAAGACTGGCTACGGATACCGACTGAAGAATGGGGCCACAATCAGTCACCTCCTCTACATGGATGACATCAAGCTGTACGCTAAGAGTGAGCGAGACATCGACTCACTGATCCACACCACCAGGATATACAGCACTGACATTGGGATGTCATTCGGACTAGAAAAGTGTGGTCGGATGGTTACAAAGAGAGGGAAGGTCGTTCGCACAGAAGGGGTCTCACTCCCAGAAGGAACAATAGCAGACATAGAGCACAGTTACAAGTACCTGGGAATACCACAAACAAATGGCAACCTGGATGAGGTCACAAGGAAGGGAGCCACAGCCAAATACCTCCAACGAATAAGGCAATTCCTGAGAAGCCAGCTCAATGGCAAGAACAAGATCCGTGCAATAAACAGCTATGCATTACCAGTAATCAGATACCCTGCCGGAATAATCAGCTGGCCAATGGAAGAGATAAAGGCCACGGATGTTAAGACTCGGAAATTACTAACCATGCATGGAGGGTTCCACCCCAAATCCAGCACCCTGAGACTGTACACAAACCGTAAGGAAGGAGGCAGAGGACTAGTGAGTGTGAGAGCCACTGTCCAGGATGAAACATCCAAGATCCATAAATACATCAAGGACAAAGCCTCAACGGATGATATGCTCAGCGAATGTCTCAGGCAATGGGGAACAGAGGATGAGGGGCTAGAGGTTCCATCATGGGAGAACAAGCCCCTACATGGGATGTACCACCGACAAATAACTGAAGTGGCTGATATCAGGAAATCCTACCAATGGCTGGACAAAGCTGGACTCAAGGACAGCACAGAGGCTCTCATCCTGGCTGCACAGGAACAGGCCCTAAACACCAGAGCAATAGAGGCTCAGATCTACCACACCAGACAAGACCCAAGGTGTAGGTTGTGCAAGGAGGCCCCTGAGACAGTCCAGCACATAACGGCAGGGTGCAAGATGCTGGCAGGGAAAGCGTACATGGAACGACATAACCAGGTGGCGGGCATAGTGTACAGGAACATCTGTGCAGAATATGGACTGGAAGCCCCGAGATCGAAGTGGGAAACACCCCCAAAGGTGGTGGAGAATGACCGAGCTAAGATCCTGTGGGACTTCCAGATCCAGACAGACAAGATGGTAATGGCGAACCAACCGGACATTGTGGTGGTGGATAAAGAACAGAGGAAAGCCGTTGTGGTGGATGTAGCTATACCAAGTGACTACAACATCAGGAAAAAGGAGCATGAGAAACTGGAGAAATACCAGGGCCTCAGGGAGGAACTGGAAAAGAACTGGAAGGTGAAGACCACAGTGGTGCCTGTGGTCATCGGGGCCCTCGGGGCAGTCACCCCCAAACTGGAGCAGTGGCTAAAACAGATCCCAGGAACAACATCAGACATCTCAGTCCAGAAATGTGCAGTACTAGGCACAGCCAAGATACTGCGCAGAACCCTCAAGCTCCCAGGCCTCTGGTAGAGGACCCGAGTTCAGAGGATGAAAAGAGACCACCCGCAGAGGGTGAGAAGGGAATTTTTTTTTTTTATATATATATAGATTGAGTCCAAAATCCTATGTGAGATTCATCCTGCTGCAGTGAATCCATCTCTTTATAGATTCTCCCTCTTCTTCCTCACATCGTGTCTTTATGAAACTTTAAAAACAAAAACTGAAGATTTGGGATGAATCTTACTAGTGAAAGAATTACATAATAATAGTCTTTACCACCTGTGTAAACTTTGCTGATGAATGTTATAACACTTCATATAAGTTTTATAATATATGTTACATTGTTTCATTTCTAATATAGGCTCTTGTGTTAGATAATCTAAGTCAATGTTAGAGAATAATTCCTTTTTTTAGATTTACAGAATCTCAGTTATCCTTCATTTGTGGCTGAACCCGTATTACACCAAGCACTGTAGCAAAGATTTGCTGGTATCTCGCCGGTGGACATAAATACAGTAAAGTAATACTATAATCACAATATATACGCAATAATATGTCCATCTTATTTGTGAAATGTTGTCTGTGGAGCTTCACATCAATAGTTCATCGATCCGAACAACAATATCCCTCAGTGCTGAGGCATCTTCTGTTGTTTTGATTGAGCAAAGTAGGAGGAACTACCGCTCCAAGATGGCCGCCGTGTTTCCTGCGCCAGAGCAGCCAATGAGAGGTCTGCTCTTATATTATATTATGTCTATGGGTGTTTCCTATTGGTGGTGATGAACAAACCCAGGCAATTACCGACTTTGTAGCAGTCAATCAGTAGTTGGGGTCAAAACACGAGCGTTTCTCTCTCTCATTTTTTTTGTAACAAGTAACTAAACCACACATTGAAAATGTATCGGAGTAAAAGTACAAAATTAAGTTCGAAAATATAGTGAAGTAAAAGTGAAAATTATCAAAAATGTTCATACTCGAGGAAAGTATGAAGTACTCCAAAATATACTTAAGTAAAGTAGTGAAGCATTTTTACTTCTTTACTATACAACACTGGGCCTGACTATTCATCCCAAGAAATGTGCATTGGCAAAGAAGGAACTCCAATATTTAGGTCACATCCTGGGTGGAGGAGTCATAAACCAGTGAAAGACAAGATGGAGGCCATCAAAGCAACAGAGAGACCAACAACCAGAAGACAAGTCAGGTCCTTTTTGGCACTGGTAGGTTGGTATCGTCAATTTATCAGGAACTTTTCTGCTAGAGTCACCCCTCTTTCTGACCTCACTGGGATATCAAAGACAAACATTGTGTGGGGAGAAGCACAGGAGAGGGCCTTCCAGGATTTGAAGCAGGCACTGTGTCAAGAAGCTGCACTTCAGAGCCCAAACTTCTCTTTACCCTTCACAGTACAGACTGATGAAGGGGAATTGGTGGGACTCTTCTGCAGGGAGAAGAGGCGGAGAAGAAAGTCGCCTACATTAGTAGGAAGTTGTTTCCACGAGAGACCAGATATTCAGTGGTGGAACTGGAGTGTCTGGCTATCAAATGGGCAATACACTCTCAGATATTATTTGCTGGGGCGAGAATTCACCCTTGAGACCGACCATCATGCACTGAAATAGTTGAAGGCCATGAAACATACAAACAGTTGCATCACACGATGTTTCCTGTCTCTTCAGCCTTACTGGTTCAAGATAGATTACATTCCAGGAAAGGAGAATACATTCGCAGACTTTTTGTCTCGCTGTGGACACAGCAAGTCTCCTGAAGGGGAGGGAAGTGTGAGGGATTTACCCCTCCTCCCCCCTAACAGGTGCTGTTTTTTGTCCATCCATCCATCCATCCATTTTCTTGACACCCTTGTCCCTTAGTGGGGTCGGGAGGGTTGCTGGTGCCTATCTCCAGCTAACGTTCCGGGCGAGAGGCGGGGTACACTCTGGACAGGTCGCCAGTCTGTCGCAGGCTGTTTTTTGTGTACTTTATATATTCTAATTTATTTGGGTAAATGTATTGTGTTTGAGGAAGTAATTTGATTTATCCATCCATCCATTTTCTGCCGCTTATCCGGGGTCGGGTCTCGGGGGCAGCAGCTTCAGGAGCCCCAGACTTCCCCCTCCCCAGCCACGTCTTCCAGCTCCTCCAGGAACCCCAAGGCGTCCCAGGCCAGCCGAGAGACATCGTCCATCCAGGTGTGATGGGTCTCCCCTCCTCCCGGTGGGACCTGAATTCCTCACCAGGGAGGTGTCCATCAGAGACATCGTCCCTCCAGGTGTCCTGGTCTCCCCTCCTCCTGGTGGGACCTGAACTCCTCACCAGTGAGGCTCCATCCTGTCCAGATGTCTCAACTTGCTCCTCTGGACGTGGAGGAGCAGCAGCTCGAATCTGAGTCCCTCCCTGATGACCGAGCTTCTCTCTCTAAGGGTCCAAACACCCTGAGGAGGAAACTCATTTCTGCCGCTTGTATCCGTGATCTCGTTCTTTCGGTCATGACCCAAAGCTCATGACCATAGATGAGGGTGGGAACGTAGATCGACCGGTAAATCGAGAGCTTCGCTCTATTATTTATTTGATTTATTTACTTGTTTTAATCATCTTATCTCTTTGAGGTCACCTGGTCATGTGTTCCCATGGAAACGCTCATGAGCAGTGCTGACAAGGTCCTGGTGTTTCCATTCAGCCTTTTTGGGAAAATTCATTGTCAGAGGGAGGAGAGATGTATTTTTAATTTTGTTTGGATCCAGATTGTTTTTGTTTCTAGTTTTATTTGAGTTAATTGTAGCTGTGTAAACATTTTTTTAGGAATATAGTTTAGTACATATGTTTGTTCTTTCTGGAAATGTGAAAGTCTCCACCCCTCTAATTAGTCCTGGTGGAAGCCAATCCCTTAAAAGTCAGATGGTTCAGATGAAAAGGAAATTCTCCCTCTTCTTGTTTTGACTAACATGCTGTGCTGTAAACTGAACTGAAATGTGTGAAACTGAAGATAAAAGAAAAAATATTGAGAGCTCTAAAAACTTTGGTTCCAGTCTGGCTTCTTCAAAGAAACACCAGCTTTTTTAAAAAAAAGACGATATTTTAATTTTTAAAAATTATTTTTTCCTAGAAACGTAAACACCAATGCTTAGTCTAGCAGCGGGGCTAGTAAAGCATGGCGGGCTGCCAGGCTTATAATACACTGGAGGAAACCCTGATATTTATTTACATGGGATTCAACCAGCAGAGCAGATTCTACTTCCTGTCTGATGAAACATTCTGAGAGTTAAATGAAATATTTTCCCCATAAAACTGAATGTGGAATAAAACCTGTTACTGAATATTCTGAGGATTAATCTGGTGATAAGAGGTAAAGCTGCTCCAGAGGGGGTCAGAGGTCACACTGTGTTGCCATGGCGATCTATCTGCTCTCATTTGGATCCTCCTTCCTGGTTCTGGACGTCCAGCTTTCAGTTTGTAGTTCAATGGTCTGGAGTTCAACATTCACCAAGAACCAGAGATCAGAAAAGATCCAGAGAGCAGAGAGACGCTGCTGGTTCTGGTTTCTAACTTCACTGCATTTGATCTGTACATGAATGAACAGAAAGATTTGAACTGATGACGAGAGGAACCGTTGACCTCTGACCCCTCGAACAGGTCACATGATCTCTAACAGCATTCTGGGTAGAAACATTCAGAGACTCACCCTGCAGAAAATAATCTTTAAAATGATATAAAAGACACGCAGAGATGATGAGAACCAGAACCAGCAGAACCAGCAGAGCTGTGGCCCAGGATGGAAACGGTTCTGTGGAAAAGCAGAGAAACGTTGACCTCACTCTGACCTTTGACCTTTATCAGCAGCTCTGACCTGATGCTCTGACCTTTCTGTACATATTTCAGAACCACAGTGTGTCTCAGGATGTCATGGTCTCTGTAGACGGTGCAGACGTAGCTTCCACTGTCTCCAGCTCTGGGGTTCCACAGGGTCAGGCTGACGTCTCCGGTCCTCAGAAAGTCTTTGCTCAAATCTGTTCGGCCGCAGTAAAATCTGTCCTGGTTTCTTTGGTTGCTGCTTGAGTGAACCATCATGAATTCTGGTTCTGACAGGGTCCAGTCCACTGACGAGTCCTTAGAAAGGTTGGCTGATGTTGAGCAGGGCAGGACGACAGAATCTGACCCTTCAGTGACCTCGACCTCCTGCTGATACACTGAGAGGAAATAAAGAACAAAATGAGCAGAAACAGTTTGGATCATTATTCTGGTTTGATGTCGTCATTCAGTTTCTGACTTCAGGATAAAAATAATTTATTTAATGATCACCATAAAATCATAAACTTTGATCCATCAGTGACAGTTATTGATGCATCAGAGGGTTTGATCTATACATAGCAGATCTACAAAACCTGTTGGTTCAGTGGAGGCTGAAGATCAATCAATCAATCAATCATATTTTATTTGTATAGCACATTTCAGCAGCAAAGCATTTCAAAGTGCTTTACACCATTTAAAATGGAAATGAAAACAGAAATAGACAGATTTTGAAAAAGATTAGAAGATAGAGACATTATTAAAAGTAAAAATTAAAAGTGAAAACATTTTTAAAACATCTCAAACCTTGACATTATACAAGGATTCTCAAACCTCAGAGTTTTAGCAGAGCAAACCTCAGAGTTTTAGCAGAGCGACATCATACAAGGATTCTCAAACCTCAGAGTTTTTGTATCTTACAAGGTCAAAGGGCTTTTCACAATTTGAAATAAAAATAAAAACAGAATAAGACAGAGTTTGAAAAAGATTTAGTTAAAATCATTATTAAAAGTAAAAACATTCAGTCCATCCTTAAGCAACTCTAAACAGGTGGGTTTTAATTTGAGATTTAAAGGCACTCAGTGTTTCGGCTGTTTTACAGTGCTCTGGAAGTTTGTTCCAAATCTGTGGTGCGTAGAAGTTGAATGCTGCTTCTCCTCGTCTCGTTCTGGTTCTGGGGATGCAGAGCAGAACCAGAACCAGAAGATCTGAGGGGTCTAGACGGTTGGTACAGCACTAGCAGATCTTTAAGGTATTGTGGTGCTAAACCATTCAGTGATTTATAAACTAACAACAGTATTTTAAAGTCTATCCTTTGAGCTACAGGGAGCCAGTGTAGAGACTTTAAAACTGGTGATATGTGCTCTATTTTCCTGGTTTTAGTGAGAATGCGAGCAGCAGCGTTCTGGATCAGCTGCAGCTGTTTGATTGATTTATTAGTCATACCTGTGAAGACGCTGTTGCAATAATCAAGGCGGCTGAAGATAAACGCATGGATGTGCTTCTCTAGATCTCGCTGAGACATTAGTCCTCTAATCCTGGAGATGTTCTTCAGGTGATAGAAAGCCGACTTTGTGACTGATTTGATGTGACTCTGAAGGTTCAGGTCAGAGTCCATCACTACTCCCAGGTTTCGGGCCTGATTGCTGGTTTGCAGTTGCAGTAACTGAAGCTGCGCATTGACTCTGGTTCGTTCCTCTTTCGGTCCAAAGATAATAACTTCAGTTTTGTTTCTGTTCAGCTGGAGAAAGTTTTGGCACATCCACACATTGATCTGTTCTAAGCATCTGTTCATTGATTGGATGGGTTCAGAGTCACCTGGTGACATCGTGATGTAGAGCTGTGTATCATCCGCATAGTTGTGGTAGCTGACCTTATTTCCTGTTATAACTTCAGCCAGTGGGAGCATATAAATATTGAAGAGAAGGGGCCCAAGGATTGAACCTTGGGGTACTCCACATGTGACCTTTGACCTCTCCGATGAAAAACTTCCGATGGAAACAAAGAAGTCCCTGTTCTTTACTTAGGATTCAAACCAGTGGAGCACCGGACCGGAGAGTCCAAACCAAGTCTCCAGTCGATTCTGTAAAATGTCGTGGTCAACAGTATCGAAAGCTGCACTGAGGTCCAACAGAACCAGCACTGTGGTTCTCCCACAGTCTGTATTTATATGGATGTCATTGAACACTTTGACTAGGCCGTCTCTGTGCTGTGGTGAGCCCGGAAACCGGACTGGAAGGAGTCAAAGCGATTCATTATTTTTATGAATTTATTTAATTGTTTAAAAAACTGCTTTTCCAATTATTTTGCTAAAGAATGGTAGGTTGGAGATCGGCCTGTAATTCTGTAGTATTGATTTGTCCAGATTGTTCTTTTTTATCTGCGGTTTAATAACTGCTGTCTTCAAAGCCTGGGGGAAAACACCTGAAGAGAGTGATGAGTTTACTATTTGGATCAGATCATTAGCAACGACTGGCAGGACTTTCTTAAAGAAATGTGTGGGTAGGACATCCAGACAGCAGGAACCGGAGCTTAATTGACTTATGATTTCTTCTAAAGTTTTATAATTAAGTAGTTGGAAATGGGTCATTGTTCCTGCATTTGTTTTGTTTGGGCACAGCATTGGTACTGGCTTTGGAGTGGATGTGCAGATTAATCCTCTGATCTTTTGGATTTTTTCTGAAAAGAAACTGGAAAATTTGTTGCAGGCAGCATTAGATTGAAGTTCAGGTGGTAATGTCATTGGAGGATTTGTTAGCCTGTCAACAGTAGCAAATAAAGCTCGAGCATTATTAATGTTTTTACATTTTTTTGACATGATAGTGACGTAATCTTTCTTTGTAGATGTCATAGTAGACGTGAAGTTGAGCTTTACACCATCTCCGTTCGGCCCTACGGCAGAGTTGTCTTGCAGATTGAACTGTTTGTGCATTTCTCCATGGAGATTTCTTCCTACCAGTCACAACCTTTACTTTAATGGGGGCAATGTAATCAATGATATCTGAACGTTTGCACTGAAAATCATCTACTAACTTATCTACGTCATTATGGCTTAACGGCGAGGAAGAAGAGTAGATTTGATTAAATATTTCTGCAGTGTTTTCTGTGAAAGTACGTTTTGTGATAGCGGCTGTTTGTCCGAGTATGTTAGCAGATAAAGAACTGTCAAAGATAACAACAAAGTGGTCCGACAGGGCGACATCAGTTACAGAGATATTGGAAATATTCACACCCTCACTGATAACCAGGTCCAGTGTGTGTCCACGAGTCTGTGTTGCTTGTTTGATATGTTGTGTTAAACCAAAACTCCCTATTACAAAACTTTTTAGCCCCTTGGTCTTGGGGGTTGTCAACATGGATGTTAAAATCACCGACAATTATCAAACAATCGTAATCAATACATATAAGATATAGAAGCTCATTGAAGTCTGTAAAGAAATTTTCCACATATGTTGGACTTTTGTATAAAGTTAGGGTCAAGGTTTGTTTGTGGCCTTTTACCTCGATTGCAAGATACTCAAAAGACATAAACTGATCCAGAGAGATTTTGCTACAGTTCACGGTATGCTTAAATATTGAAGCCACGCCTCCTCCTTTTTTGAGTTTTCTATTTTCACTTAAAAAGTTGTAAGTGAGAAAGATTCAGTCTATAATTGCCAACTGTTTTGCAGTCTTTTTCTTTTTTTACTAAAAGATATCTATTATTTTTTGCAATGCTGTGTTTGCTTGTGTATTATAAAAGTAAAACTCTTTGACTGCTGTATTACTATTATTCATGTATTTTTACCGAACTCAAAGTTTGACCATTTGTTCAAGTCAAACTGAACTGGACGTGTGACGCTAACCGTCATGACTTCATGCTACTTACGTCTCAATCCTGCTTTTAAAAATATCAAGATGCAGTTGACTTATTAGCTAAACATGCTTTGATGTCCCGGTTGTTAACATAAAGCAGGTGGTCGTTTAACTTCGGTAAATATACTTTCCTTGTCAAGTTTGGGGTTTTAGAATATGGGAAATGTGGCCTGGAGTGGGGGGTCAATTAGAGGGGTGGGGGGGGGGGGGCTGGGGGGGTCAAACTAAGTAAACTGGGGGGAGCGGGAGCCGCCATTAGACCAGGGGACAGACGGACGGAGGGAAACCGTTAGACCGGGGGGCGATGGTAAGACCGGGGGGTGACGGTAAGACCGGGGGCGACTGCTCGTGTTCCAGTCAGTTAAATTTGTTGCAATCAGGCTTGTTGAGATCAGGTTTATAAACTGTTATTGTGGGTCAGAAGCTTCTGGCCTCATATTAATTGTAAGTCAGTGGATTTTACATACAGATAGTAAATTTTCCTATTCCTGAAATAGGAACAAACATCACTGAACATAAATAAAAGTGACGTTTGCAAAAAAAAATTATTCCAATTGTGAGTTTTTCCTGAAATCCCTGCTTGCAAACTCATCAGTTATTGAAGCTTAGCTTAAAAACTATATAAATATTACTGTTCTAAATCTGTTGTCAGAACAAATTATTTAATTTTATTATAAAAAACCAAAACCTGATTTAATTATTGGAAGACTAGCATGTTTTGGTGTTTATATTTCCTTCTCCTTACGGTTATTTTGTTTTCTCTCCAGCAGCTGCATCCAGACACTCCTGAACTTTTCCTGGAAACCAACTAGGCATCTTTAAAATAGGTGTTTACATCTGTTTTTGTTTTACTCAACCTGTTAAACCTTCAGTTTAAATTAAGAAGTGTGTGGTGCTTTCTACAATAACAGACATAATGTTTTGTTATGTGTCTAATGCAGCACTATGTAACTTATATATTTTTTACATATTTGTAGAAGCTCTCACTGTGTCATGATATTGCATGAGAAATAATCTGTGAAAAAATGTAGCTCTTCTGTTAGCCAGTGCTAACTGGATTCAAACAGTCAGAGCCATGAGGCAGCAGGTCTTAGCTGTCAATCACAAACTCTTGTGGTGCTGCTCATCCCACTTCTCCCTGATCTCTTGCATTTGGCTACGCTGCAGCTAACAGAACCTCATGAATGTTAAGGATGAATGTTAAGGCTAGTTAGCATGGACACCAGTGGATAAACGGTTTTCCTGTAATGGTAAGTTGATTGACAGCATGAAGAGGTTGATTGACAGCGCTAAGACTCTCCTCCTGTCTCTGATTGGTTGGTTTTGGTTGGGAGTGATGGATTCCTTCAGATGGAAATAGTAGCTCAGGGGGAGTGAAGGAGTTTGAATTTTCACAAATTATACATCTCATAACATAAAATCATGACATGGTGACTTTATTTTAACAAATATGCAAAAATCAGTGTATGTTTTTATTTTCAAAAGAAAATATTTGTGTGTTGTGTATATTAGGGTTGCACCAATAAATCTTCCCCAAATCCTTAATTTTGAAGATTGGTGATGCACCAATACATGTGAAAGTGATTTCATCCACTGATTTTATCTACTTCAACAAAGATCTAAAAATCAACCACTTTCCTCTCCGTTTAGACCTTTGACTGATAGACCCAACAGGTCAGGTCTCCATGTTTGCAGTTATCAATAGTCACCACACTGTTGCCAACCCACTGACCTTTTCTGCATTTAGCAATATTCAGACAAGACGATCAGTATCGGCCAAAATCAGAATTCACAAGTCAGATTTTAAAAGATTGGCCAGAAATCTGCAATTGACAAATTCCTAGTGTAGATTTTTTATCTGTTAGAATTCATCAAAAATAACTCAATGTTGTTTGTCAAAGAGCTATTAGCGATTGGTGAGACGCTGATGAGCCAGGTGAGATGCTGCTGTAATGTGATTTACAAGCGTTTTGTAAAAAATAAGTTTATAACATGAAGTGTTTCTGAATTAAACTTGAGCATCCATTGTCTTTGTTTAGAGATTTTCTGGGCTCAAACCCTGAACAAGGTCGACTCACGATGCAGACAAAGGTGAAGAAGCAGCTTTGATTCCACCAAGATGGTTCAAGTCCTTTAATGAACTGAATGACTGGAAATCCATGGAAAATTTGAGCCTTTTGAAGTTTAGATGTGATGGATCATTTCATCAAACCTGGTGCATCAAGAACCTTTGTGAAGCTCAAGAACTGGTCACAGAACATTTCAAGCTCTTGGTAACTGGACCTAAGAGTCGGATTAACCTCTTATTGCAGAACATAAACATAAAATGGATTGTTTTGTTTTATGTTCACAGCGACTAGAGTTAATGAGAGCAAACACTCATGAATCCAGTGTCTTTCACTGTCGGTGGCATTAGGTTGGGTTTATGTATTTGAATTTTAACTAAATATTTATACCTGTATTTCATTTATTTTGAAGTATGTCGGTCCTGTTTACAACTATGATTTTCATGTTCCAAAGCAATATTTTGTATGTTCCATCTTATAGTAATTAACAAAACTGTTTGACTACAAAGACTAGTCAAGATTGCTTTACATTTAATTTATATGTTGAAATTTGTATAGTAAAATGCAATAAATTAGTTGTGATGTGCAGAAGATAAACATTAGCAAGATCAAGAATATGTTTAACTCTTAATATATAACAGCAAAGGTTAGTTATAAAGAGTAGATGGTCTTAAATTGCTAAATAAAATCTGAAAATTGTTTGTCGAATGGTTTTATTTTTATATCACTTTGCATGTGCTACTTTGGTATATTTGACATAAATTGTTAAATTATGGAAAATATTTTGATGGGAATTGTGGAAGAAAAACCCCCAAAATGTCCTGGTAACTTTTTACCTGGATATTTTCAGTTTAACAGAATTTCCGTCAGAAGTTTCCTGTAATTTAACAGTATTTTAGTTAAAAATTTTCCGTTTAAAAAAAAAAGGAAAATGTCCTGGTAATTTTCT
Source organism: Poecilia picta (assembly GCA_033032245.1). Taxonomy (NCBI): domain Eukaryota; kingdom Metazoa; phylum Chordata; class Actinopteri; order Cyprinodontiformes; family Poeciliidae; genus Poecilia; species Poecilia picta. Next base: position 2,680,398 of record CM065369.1, on the reverse strand, counting down.
GCCAGTATATATTCTGTTTTTTTTTTTTAATTTAACAGGTTTTTTATGGAATTTAACAGTTTTCTATGTTTAAAATTTAACATATAAAAACTGTTAAATTACGGGAAAGAATCTGTTAAATTACGGAAACAATTCTGCTGGAAATTCCTTAAAAAAACAGAAAACGTACTGGCAGAAAATTACGAGTATTTTTACGGAATTTTTTTTTACTGTGCAGGGTTTCCCCCAGAAAACTTGCTAAGCCCCGTGGTCGAGTCGGTCCACCGGCGGTCTACCGTGTTTGTATTAAAAGATGTTAAGTTGACAGGAAATGTAAAAGTATTACTGTGTAATTATATGTTACGGGAAAACATCTCCAGTGAAATGCTACAGGTGCTGGTCATAAAATTAGAATATAATGAAAAAGTAGATTTATTTCAGTAATTCCAATTAAAAAGTGAAACTTGTATATTATATTCATACATTACATACAAACTCATATTTCAAATGTTTATTTCGTTTAATTTTGATGATTACAAATGACAACAAATGAAAATCTCAAATTCAGCATATCAGAAAATTAGAATCTTGTGAAAAGGTTCAAAATTGATGGCACCTGGTACCACACTATAATCAGCTAATTAACTCAAACCACCTGCAAAGGCCTTTAAATGGTCTTTCAGTCTAGTTCTATAGGCTACACAATCATGGAGAAGACTGCTGACTTGACAGTTGTCCAAAAGACGACCATCGACACCTTGCACAAGGAGGGCAAGACACAAAAGGTCATCGCTAAAGAGGCTGGCTGTTCACAGAGCTCTGTGTCCAAGCACATTAATAGGGAAGGAAAAGATGTGGTCGAAAAAAGTGTACAAGCAAGAGAGATAACCGCACCCTGGAGAGGATTGTGAAACAAAACCCATTCAAAAATGTGGGAGAGATTCACAAAGAGTGGACTGCAGCTGGAGTGAGTGCTTCAAGAACCACCACACACAGACGTATGAAAGACATGGGTTTCTGCTGTTGCATTCCTTGTGTCAAGCCACTCTTGAACCACAGACGGCGTCTGAAGCTTCTTGCCTGGGCTAAAGTGAAACAGGACTGGACTGCTGATGAGTGGTCCAAAGTCATGTTCTCTGATGAAAGTAAATTTTGCATTTCCTTTGGAAATCAAGGTCCCAGAGTCTGGAGGAAAAGAAGAGAGGCACTTCATCCACGTTGCTTGAAGGCCAGTGTAACCTTTCCACAGTCAGTGATGGTTTGGGGTGCCATGTCATCTGCTGGTGTTGGTCCATTGTGTTTTCTGAGGTCCAGGGTCAACGCGGCCACATACCAGGAAGTTTTAAAGCACTTCATGCTTCCTGCTGCTGACCAACGTTTTGGAGATGCAGATTTCATTTTCCAACAGGACTTGGCACCTGCACACAGTGCCAAAGCTACCAGTACCTGGTTGAAGGACCATGGTATCCCTGTTCTTAATTGGCCAGCAAACTCTCCTGACCTTAACCCATAGAAAATCTATGGGGTATTGTGAAGAAGAAGATGCAATACACCAGACCCAACAATTCAGAAGAGCTAAAAGCCACTTTTAGAGCAACCTGGGCTATCATAACACCTGAGCAGTGCCACAGACTGATCGACTCCATGCCACGCCACATTGCTGCAGTAATCCAGGCCAAAGGAGCCCCAACTAAATACTGAATGCTGTACATGCTCATACTTTTCATGTTCATACTTTTCAGTTGGCCAACATTTCTATAAATCCTTTGTTTTTATTGGTCTTCAGTAATATTCTAATTTTCTTATATGCTGAATTTGAGATTTTCATTTGTTGTCATTTGTAATCATCAAAATTAAACGAAATAAACATTTGAAAGATATGAGTTTATATGTAATGTATGAATATAATATACAAGTTTCACTTTTTAAAGGAATTACTGAAATAAATCTACTTTTTCATTATATTCTAATTTTACGACCAGCACCTGTATTTAAACACACAACTAGTCTAAAAACAACAAATTTGAACTTCTGTTTAATCTAAATTAAGTCAGCGGCTCCATCAGGGCTTCAGGCCCCATAAACACTACTATTTTAAAACAGACCACAGATACATAAATGTAACACTTGCTTATTGAGATTATCAATGCTGTTAAATTTTATTCAATTGATAGTTAAAAGATTTTAAATTGTTTAACATTTTACAACAAGATTTCAAGAAGCTAGGAAGTTTACTTTGTAAAACTTAAAAAGAACAATATTCATAGTTAGATTGTTTTGTTACCATAGCTACAATCTGATGCTGGGAGTTCAATCTTTGAATTTACAAATACCTTTTTAGGCTGGACAATTAAACTACTCCCTTCTCCCATATTTCACTAAATCTAACACAGAAGCTGTTAGAGGTGATGTTATTTTAGCAGCTCGAGGAGAGTCAAATTCTGCTCCAGGCCTCAAACAGCCTTGGACTGGCCCTGTAATCTGCTGCACTACGCAGAGATGAGCAACAAATGGGAGATTTAATTCAATGCTACTAATGTGGCTTTAGTAGCTGTTTGATTTCGGTTCTGTTGAGTTTTTAATAAGAGTCACAGAAACTATTCTGGTTGGTCGAGTTTCTCAGATCTCTGTGCGCCGCGTGTATTAACTCTTAAGTAGACAACGCATTTGATATGGTTTGATGCATCGTGTAACCAGAAAAATAAAACTGAAAATAATAATAAAATAGTATATAATCAGCGTGATGAGTGACTCCGAGCAGAACGTTAAACCTCCTCACCGCTGAACCTGCATGATGAGGTTAGCTTAGCTTAGCGCTGCTCGTTATCCACAGACGCTCCGGCCAACCGGACCACAGACAGAAACTTTACAGGAAGACAGACACAGAGCCACAGGCTGGGCAGCGTGTTGAGATGTAAACACCACACATAATTGTTCGTTCACAAAGATAAATCATTCTCACCACAATACGCCTCTGAATTCGCTACAAGTTATTCCTGCGGTTCTCACGGAGCTGCGCAACCAGACCTAACGCGGTGGGTTTTAAACTCTGACTTAGAGTCTCCAAAGGATCATAATTCCTCACAGTAGGTTGATGTAAACATCCATACAGGTCAGCCTGAGTCCAGTTTGAGTGACAGGCGGCAGCAGCGCGATCCGCTGAGGTAAAGCAGCGGCAGCATGAGGCAAAGCGCAGAGGCGCCAGCTGTGATTGGTCCGCGAACTGTCAGGTTTACATGCGTGAACTATTATAAACCTACCTAATATAAACCCATCCTATAGGAATAAATCTGCTCTGCTAGTGAAATGCTAAGAGCAAAAGAAACGTCTTCAGCATGGCTTAAAAAAAATAGTTGTTTTTTTTATTTTCCAAGAAACATAAACAAGCAATGCTTAGCCTGGCGGCGGGGCTAGTAAAGCATGGCAGGCCGCCAGGCTTATAAGGCTTATAATACACTGGGGGAAACCCTGTATCCCATGCAATGTAAAAAAAACAACTAATGTAAAACCTAAAATGTGAAAATGACAGAAACGTTCCCCTTTCCTTCTAATATAAATGGTGGTGAAAGAAATCCAAACATTTTATGGTTCCTGAGATAAACATCTGTTTGGAGGCATCGTTTAGCGCAGTGACTACAAAAAACATGCAGCACAAAAAAACAAGGTCAAAAGGTCAAATTATTCCAGGTTAAACAGCAGAAAAGCTGTTAAACTGCCCAACTTCAAAATGGCCGCTGCCTTGTTTCCTCCATCACAGCCCTGAAACTGGATGATTGACATTAATAGGAGAAACATCCACTGTGAAACACAACAGACATTTTATACTGTAATTCTGCCACAGGATGGAGCCGTTTCCCCCATGGGGAGAAAAATTAATATAAAGCTGAATATTATAAAAAGTATGAAGGTTATGAACACCAAGAGATAAAACCGGCATTAGGATGGCTGGATAGTATAAAAGTGGAGAAAATAGCACAAAGTATACAGAAGAAGCCTGACGAAATTTATGGAGCAACCAGAAACGTGGAAGTCAACAGTGTGAATCCTGCAGCGTGACACTAATAAAGAATAAAGAGAATCAGGATCTCAGCATTCACACTAATAAAGAATAAAGAGAATCAGGATCTCAGCATACACACTAATAAAGAATAAAGAGAATCAGGATCTCAGCATTCACACTAATAAAGAATAAAGAGAATCCGGATCTCAGCGTTCACACTAATAAAGATTAAAGAGAATCCGGATCTCTTCATTCACACTAATAAAGAATAAAGAGAATCCGGATCTCAGCATTCACACTAATAAAGAATAAAGACAATCAGAATCTCAGCATTCCTCAGTATTCACACTAATAATTTCACTTTAGAAATAATCCATTCATCCACTCCTTGGTTATTCTGGGCCTGGTCTCCATGGTTACAAAACTATGAACAATTATTAATTTTCTCATTTCAATAAATTCATTCATAGCATAGAACTTTAAAATAGGGAGTCATGTTTGTTTATCTGACCTTTGACCTTCAGATGAATCCGTTTCTTCTCCAGTTTTTCTCTTCCACCAGAGATGCTGAAGATGTAGTTTCCTCCATCCAACCTCTCAGGTCTCCTCAGAGTCAGGCTGAAGTTTCTAGTATGCAGAGCATCAGGATTCATGAAGGTCCGGTTTATGAAACGCTGGTTCTGGTTTCTAAGATCGTCACCATTTTCTCTTCGTAGATGGACGGAGTCAGGACTGAGATCACTGCGAGTCCAGATGAGTATTGGAACTTCAGGGATTAGACCAGAGTAAATGTAGGGTAGCAGGACAGACTCCGCCCCCTCATTAACCTCCACCACTCCACCCAGTGCATGATGGGAAACTGAGGACACAAGATGAGGGTTTAGTGTAGAAATAATGATCAATTATTGGTTAGTGATGAAAGATTTCAGTCTGCCTGCTAAACAGCTCAGAGATACTGAACTCTTATTGGGCAGCAAGGTTCTCTGTTCATGTAACATGTAACTCTTATTAAGCAATATGTCATAAAATCTGATAAAAATACATAAAAATAACAAACATTATAAACCGAAGGACTGAAACATTTGAAACTCTAAAAAAGCATGAATGTGTTTTTCTGAAGAGCCAGTTTGACAACCAATAACATGAGAGCTTCAGGTAACAACAGCCAATAGAGTGAGAGCTCAGGTAACCTCAGCCAATAGAGTGAGAGCTTCAGGTAATCTCAGCCAATACAGTGAGAGCTTCAGGTAACCTCAGCCAATAGAGTGAGAGCTTCAGGTAACCTAGGCCAATAGAGTGAGAGCTTCAGGTAACCTCAGCCAATAGACTGAGAGCTTCAGGTAACCTCAGCCAATAGACTGAGAGCTTCAGGTAACCTCAGCCAGTCAGATCGGTTGTCCAATGCTAAAAGTCAAAGTATGTTGATTTTTCTTTTTCTTCAGTTCTGTGTGTTTATCAGGTTCAATAATTATATTTTTAAGCAGAAGCTGTTTTTAATGCTGACTTTGCCTTTATTTATTATTGTGAAAATCTTTTCTGAAACCCACTGAAGTCGATTCTTTATCATTTCACTTTTTTCTAAGCAAGATTTGATTAATATCTTCTGTTGGACACTCAGCATCTTGTGAAAGTATTTGGCCTTCTTGAACTTTTCAACCTTTTGTCACTTTTCAAACATAAAGATCTAAAATTGTTCTAAGATTATAACTCATTTTAACTTTACTAACGGAGCCCTGAACTTGTTTCTCTGCAACCAGACGGTTCCATCTGGGACTGATGGGAGACAATTATGTAGGAGACCAGATCTAACAATAAACCAGTGAGATCTACTGGGAGGACTGGTGAGAGACCAGTTGCAGGAACCAGAACCTGAGGTTCTGATCCAGAACCAATGACCAGCTGAGGTCACTAGGGGTCAGTTAGAGGGATCAGCAGCTTCCAGAGAGACTGGAGAGGAGCAGAGAGAGGAAGGTGATCTTACCGAGCAGGAGGATCAATACCATCACCATCATCTTCATCTCAGATCCAACACAGAGGCTCCATCAGATCCCAGCAGTTGATCGTCTCTGACACCAGATCAGTGTTTCTACTGGAACCAGCAGAGACACAGAGGGAGAAAACTCCACTGCTGATTGGCTGATTCAGATGCTGCTGAGCCGGTTCTGAGTCAGATCAGTTCCTAGGAAAGGTGGGGAGCTTCAGTTTCCTCATTCAGCCATCAAGCTATGAGTAGGTCAAAGGTCAGGAGCTTCTGGTTCTGATCCATTTGGATGACATGTATGGCTTGTAACATTTGATCATTTTCAGCATTAAAGCCTGTTTTTATGTAACCAAATCTCATTATTTCTCAAGATAATTTACACTGAGAGGTTCTGGTCACGTCCTGAAACTGGGTGAGGCACAAAGACAAAAATAAATGAACTACGACAAATGGGGGCTCGTCCAAACTGGTTTTTGGGTTAGTGAGACCAGGACCCTCCTCAAGGAAAATCCCAGATCATGGTGACCAAACATGGAGCTTTTCAGTGTTTGTACAGTTAAAAAGGAAGACAGAACATTTTTCTGCTGGCAGTTTGTTTTCAAAATGTCTGACTGCAAAACTCAATTGTTCTCCTGATTCTGGCCTCCAGATTGTGACCATATGAAGGGAGACATTCACTTCTTGAGGTTCCAACTTTCTGTTTCCTACTGACACAAAGAAGCCCCAGGTCTTCAGGTCAGACTGGAACCAGTCCAGAACTGGACCAGAGTCCAACCAGATCTCCAGTCAATTAGACATGAGCAGCTGATATGTTAATCATTCACTTAACAGCTATTTTTATTAGTTTATTCTATTTAATCTTGTTGTTTAATGTTGATATGAAGGAAACTTCCATGACGATTCTCACCTGAACCTCCTTCATTGATTCCTGAACATAATGTTCTTAAACTTTGGGCTCTTTTAGCCTGAGGAGGTTTTCAGTAAAGCTCAAACCTGCTGAACAAGTTTCAACTTCCCTTTGGCATTTACTGTGAGATGTTTGTGTCAGTTTGTGTCTCTGCTGTGCAGGAATGTTTCCTTGTTGCCTCAGTTTGGGTCGAGGTTCAGCCTCACATTTAACTCTATAGAGGAGAATAATTGGCTCTATAGAGGAGATGCTGATTAGCACAGAGTCATGTAGCTGTAAATAAGGTCAGCAGCCTCAGTCAGGAGCCCAGACTTCCCTCTCCCAGCCTCCTGGTCCAGCTCCTCCTGGTGAATCCCAAGGCGTCCCAGTCCAGCAGGGAAACATCATGTCTCCAGTGTCTCCTGAATTCCTGGGTTTTCTCCTGGTCCTCCTCCTAATGGGACATCAACACCTCACCAGGAAGCTTCACACTTGGCTGCAAACCACAGCAGTGAAAGCTACAGTGGTCCTGCTGAGGAAGCCAATAGAACCACATCATTCACAAAAAGCAGAGATTAGATCCCCAGAGATTGGAGAACCGACCCAGAGTCCCCAGGCTCAGGTTGTTGGTGGGATTGAGGAGATGTTTGAAATTTCCTGCCCACCGACCCACAACATCCTGACCTGAGGTCAGCAGCTCGATAGCAGCTCATCATCCCCACTGTAACCAGTGTTGGTGCTGCACTGATTCTCCCTCCTGAGGCGCCGGATGGTGGACCAGAATCCTGGTTTCTCAGATGAATCCAGGTTTTACATGGTCCAGAAGTTACTGATAAAAAGTATTTCCTCCTTTCTGGGTCTTTTTCTTCTGCCCAAATCATTTATTTATATCTTGATAAATCCAGTGGACATGCAGAGGAGATAATGTTCCTGTAAAGGTGATCACAGTCAAAAGATGTTTTTACACCAACTTCGAATCTTTGGAGGGAAAGAAAACTAAACAAACTGACGGCTTTAAAGCTTTTCACACTAATGTTTCATTTTTAGATGTTATACTTCCTTATTATTTTTTATCCTTAATTTTTTCACTAATCTGCAATGAAGACGTTTCCCCTGTTTGCTTCTCAGGTTATAAATAAATGTTCAAACTGGTGACGACGCGTCTCTGTTAGACTGAAATATGAAACTTTTTCTATTATCATGAAGTTTGCGTTCCTAAGGCTGCAGAACCAACAGGCTGGAAAACCATCAGCTGTCAGGTTCAACCTGAACAATCTGTCCTGACCTGAACCGGAACCAATACAGAGCTAGTAGATCTCTAAAATGTCACATTTTAAGATTGATCAGATGCAGCTTGTTAGAAAATGCAGCAAAGACATTTATACATTATATTAATATATTGTAGAGTTAAATGTGAGGCCGACTGTGTGACAGATGAACCCAAACTGAAGAATGAGGAAACATTCCTGCACAGCAGAGACAGAAACTCATAAACATCTTCCAGTAAACGCCTACAGTGATTAAAACTTGTTTTTAACTCAACAGGTTTTTAATTTTTCCATTGACATGCATGAAACAAACCAGTTAAACAACTTAAAGCCTCCAGGCTAAAAGAGGCAAAATGTCCATGTGCTGATAAAGATCCCACACCAGTAATAATTTACCAGTTCAGTTTAGCCAGTTACCAATCCAAGAATCAACAGACTGAATCAGTCAAACAGGTTTAGTTCAGTGTTTCACCTGCCTTACATGTTTTAGGTGTTTCCTTTCTGCCTCACCTGGTTTTAATCTGTGGATGATTAACAACCTTCTGCACTTCTTGATGGCTGCAGACAGTCATGCAATCATCTAACTCAGTGGTCCCCAACTCCCGGTCCATGAACCGGTACCGGTCCATGGACCAATTGGTGCCAGGCGCGCAAGAAATAATTAAATATTTCCGTTTTATGTATTATTTGAGTCTGGAGGATCTTTTATTTTGAAAATCCCTTAACCGGATTCCCTTGGTTACTTGTACGCCAAAATTGAGCCACAAGCAGTAAAATGAATAAGAAACAGATCAGATGTCTTTGGAAAGTTTCTTTGCAAAGAGGAAAAGGAGGATGGATTTATCCTGGACCGGAAGGTGAGTCCAACATTAAAAGCCGCTCTGTGTAACATGCAGCGACCGGCTGCTAATGAAGCAATGAAGCTTCAAGCTGCTTCACCGTGTAGAGACCAAGCAGGTTGGGGATATAAGCAACACTTCAGGTGTCATTGTCTCTCATCGCTCCCAGTTGGAACAGTCTCATTGCAGAGAAACAAGCTCAGGGCTCCTGTTAGTCAGGTTAAAATGAGTTAAAATTTTCACAAAAGTAAAATTTTCATTTTTGTGGCGCTTCTGTATCTTATTTTGAAGGGATATGTAAATGTTACCGTAGCGACCAGAGTCAGAGCGTTTGGGTAATGGTCCAGTGGGGATAAGTAGAGCTTGTGAGTCTTAAGTCTGGTTTAGATGGTAAGATGGGGCCAACTGGACCGGATCTGCAGCAGATTCAGACGGTTCATCATCCTGAGCAGCGGCAGCTCTGGGCGGTGAGTTTAGCCCCGCCCCTTTCACACTTCAGACCAATCACTGCTCATCAGTTTGACGTCAAACCAGGTGACGATCCGGTTCTTAACACCAACAAAACAAAGACAATAGTTGTGGATTTCACCAGCCTCCTAAACATGGTGAGGAAACGGAGGATGTTGACAAAATCACACTCCTAAAACTTGAGATAAATCGTTGGCTCCTCCCACCTGGTGAGGAAAGGAGAAACTTTTCCTCCTCAATAAACTCAGAAAATCTAAACTTCCACCTCCTGCAGGAGAACAGGAGGAAGAATCCTGAGCTGCTGCTTTTTATTAAAACTAAAATCGAAACAGATCAGATTCAGTTTAACCACTTTACATTCCTGACTCAATCAGGAGGATCTAGAAGAACTTTAATGAACTTTTCATCTGTAACAAATACATTCTAACATAACTACATAAAAGCTACATAAATGTAACATTTGGATGATAAAAAAACAACATGAACTTGTTAGAATCAGGAAACATAATATCTGCATTAAACACAGATTGGTTTTCAAGTTTCTCTGGCTGATCAGGGATCCTGGGGCTCATTGGGCTCCTGGGGCTCATTTGGCTCCTGGGGCTCATTAGGCTCCTGGGGCTCATTGGGCTCCTGGGGCTTGTTGGGCTCCTGGGACTCATTGGGCTCCTGGGACTCATTGGGCTCCTGGGGCTGATTTGTGCAGGACTCTGGGTCCCCTGATCTTCAGCTCGGTCCCCCAACTCCTCTTCTTCTTCTTCTTCTGTCGCCTTTTTCAGGCCTGTAGATGCAGAGACTGGAAACGTCTGAGCCAAGTGAGTCACTCAGTGGGCAGATAAATGATTGTGGTGCCATGAAAGCTGTGGGATCATCAAGTCCAAATGGAATAATTAGCAGCTCAGGAAGGAGAAGAAACTAAAAGACAGATTTTAACGTTACCATCAGAGATCAAACTCTGGTGTTTGAGCTCTGCTTGGTTTCCTTCTGCTGCCTGTTCCTCCCACTTCAAGAAACATTTAAACTTCAGTTTCATATTTTAGTTTTGTGCGTCTTTTAGAAACAGATTTGGCTTCAGAGAAACATTTTAAAATCTGTTTCTGTTGCTCATGTTATGTCTGCCGAGGTCGCAGCACGGCGCCGTTCCTCTCTGGTTGTATCAGGACCGGTCCGGAGGACGGCTGGTTCTGGTGGTCTGGTGATGAATCCCCGTCCAGCTCAACCAGATCGGTTTGGGTTTCCACAGCACCGATCATTGTCCGGTCCGGTTCTGATGGTTCAGAGGATGTAAAGGTCAGAAAGTAGGTCTGATAAAGAACCCAGATTAAAAATGACATGTATATTATCATCTGCTGGGCTCTGGTCCAGTTGCCATAGAAACCAGCAGCTCAGTTCAGGAAGGTAATCAATAATCTAAAGTTCGTCTGTTTTATATGATGTTTGTTCAACACTTTGGTCAGTTTTGCTGTTTAATGCTTATAAATAAAGTTAGCTTGGTTATTTTTATCATTTCCTTTTATTAATACATTCAATTAATTTTTCCTATAACAATACAACATATTAACCTATTGATATAATAATATCCATAATATATGATGTATATTATGGATAAATAATATAAATAATACTCAAGGAATGTGATGCCAAACTGCAATTATTTTCTGTTATTGAAGTTAAAACTGGTTATTTTCTCTAAAACCTCATAATTAAACAGAAGTTATTATTATTATTATCATTCAGAATGATAAAGTGAGTATTTTCCTGTGGATCCTGTTCACCTGCAGGCGGCGTTGGACAGCCGCTCTGCTGCTGTGAGAACATCTGGAAAGAGGAAGGATGAGGTCGGTTAGAGTCCAGGCAGGAAACCAGCCAGCAGCTGGACGTTAGCAGGACTTTAAGCTGAGTTCGTCCTTCAGAGGTGGAACAATCGTCGAGTTCTGGTCGGTTCAAACTGAGGCTTCCTGCAGGACGCCTGCGTCAGCTCTCAAAGAGAAAAACTCCGACTGAAGCCGTGACGACCTCCATCAGGCTCCTCTAACTTTTCTCTGTGAAGTTGACTTCTCCACTTTAAAGACCTCCACTTCAACTCAGACTGAGAGCAGCTCAGCCTCTTCCTGCAGCTATATTTAGACGCTCTGCTCTAGGAATCAATGATTTTCTTCTCCCAGATGAACGTGGGCAGGAAGCTGCAGATGAGACGTCAGGAGGTCGTTGTTTTAATTGGCTGAGGTCTGAATCAGCCGCTTCCTGAGGTCTGACCGTCTCCAAACGTGACGCACCGTCCAGAGATGAGTGGAGGCTCCATCCTCTCAGCCTCACCTGCTCCGCTGAGGACAACGTCAGCCTCCGCCACGGCGCCGCCGAGCCAATCTGAAACCAGAACCGGACTAATGACAGATCCCAACCGCTGACTGGACTCCGACCCGGATCAGGAAGAGAGGAGAAAGGTGAGAAAATGAGTCCAGCTGCTGCAGAAACCAGAACCCAATTAACAAAACCAGAATTTGAAAGAGCAGCATGAAACCCAGAAGGAAAATTAAAGATTTACTCAAGTTCAGAAACTGAAACATAAACCATTCAGGAACATCTGGAGCACCAGTGAAACAAGTCAAACATCAGCATCCAGTGACCAGAAATCTGCAGCCGCCCACTAAGAGTAGAGGTTAAAGGTCAGATGAAGCTTTTCTCCTACAGTTGTGTTTCTGTGTCTGGTGAATTTTTAGTTAAACCATATTTGTTTTTCAATCAGTGGGTTGAAAATCCAGAAATTTTACTCAAATAAGAGTAGAAAAATAAAATTATTCAAGTAAAAGCAGAAAGTACAGCGTAGTAAAAATACTCCTAAAAGTTTTTTTTTTTTTTAAAAAGTTACTCAAGTAAATGTAACTGGTTACTGTCCAGCTCTGTTTTTAAAGAAAATCAAATTTAAAGAAGTCAATGTTTGATTGTTCCAAATTCTTCTTCTGCTTAAAATGTGTTCAGATGAGCACCAGAGTTTACAGATTCTCCTCTAATCAATGAGATGAGGATCTTGGGATCATCTGGGCTTCGTTTACGTGTCCAGAGGATCCACCAGGTTCCCAGACGCCTCATGTCTGCAGGAGCAGCCGAGTCCTCCAGGTCCCGCGGACACAACCCTGATGCACTCCGCAGCCTGCACACGAAGCCCAGCAGCGAGGGGAAGTTATGGAAGACGGCGTGGAACCAGATGAAGCTCAGATCCAGACAGTCTGACAGAGGAAGGAGAAGATGGAGCTGGTCAAATTAAAACAAGCTTCAGCAGATTCAGTCCATCTCACAGACGATCCTGTCTGCCGGTTTCCAGAGGAAAGTTCATGTATGATCATTACACTCAGTCTCACAAAAAATATTTTTAACCAATCAGTTGTTTATTTTCTCACAGCTGCATAACTTTGGTTTAAATGTTAATATTACCTCAAGAGGGCTTTAAATCATCTTTCTGTGTCATAATTAAAGCAGATTTTTATGTGTTTTGTAACGTTTCATCATATGAAACATCTTCCTGCTGGCAGCACTAGTGACTCCTTACCGTCATCTGATGTAGCGTTTATTCAGAGGGAAAAAACTAAATGTTATTTTCTTCTTTCAAAAATCACTGAAGACAAATTCATTGGCATCAACAAGTGCTATCAAAATAAATGATGGGTATTTTCTTGAACCTTCATTAAAAAGAACCACAGACAACGCATGTGAATAATTATGACAAAGCTTTTGCAAAAGGAGAAGACTCAACAAACAGCTCCCCCAAGCCGTTCACCGAGTGTTCTAAAAAACCTTTGGTTACAGCTCGTCTTTTATTATCAAGCAAAAGGAAGGAGGATACTTAGAAAGACAGCACACATAAATTATTCCTGCACACAGGCAGTTTGGAAGTATTCCAGTTGATAAGAACACCTGTGGAAGCGTAATTTAAGGTCTGGGAAACACACAGTTAACCGTTTCACATGTAGATTAACAGGCAGACATGGCCTTTAGGTCAATTCAGAGACACAGAAGTAAGAGAACACTTTAAACTGAGAATCACAATCTATATTAACTATTGTTGATTAACATTAGACTGAATATAAAGTAACAACAAAATGATAATACCAAAAAATCTCTAACACTCCCCCCTTTTTATCATTTTCAAAAGACAAGCATAGAAAAGAAAAGAATAGATCCAATAAATGTAACAATTATTATATTTTTTAAATACAGAATGAATATATGATATAAATGAAAAATAAATGAAAAATAAAAGAAACAGCAAAAAAATCAAATGCAGTTTTTCTCATCACTAACACTACTTGTTTTCACATTTTCGGTGTAGGAATCATTCAGCAAATGAATTAATCTGTTTATTGATTACAGAACTTCATCAGAAAACAAGTCGTCTTCATTTGTGTCATAGGTCATTTTCACCAGCTGATAGCTGACCACAGCAGTGTTGATTGTCTTTAGCATCATGCTTCGAAGGCATGGAACAATGCAAATTGTGAACAGACAAAAAAGAATCAAAACACCCAGAATAGGTGTTCCAAGCTTCAACAGTAAATTCTACCATGGCCCAGAAGTGAGCCAAGAAAGAAAGTCAAAAGAAGATGATCCTTGCGTTCCACTTTCCATATAATGTTTAAGTTCTTCTAGGTCATGTAGAGCGTCAGAAATAGTTCCACCAGTTCCTGTTTCATCAGGAACGAATGTACAGCACACTGGGCCAATGATTTTGCAGACACCTCCGTGAGAGGCTGTGAAGAAGTCCAGGACAACACGGTTTTGCACGGTGCTGTTTGCAAGCTGTTGTGTGCTGTTGATGAGTCGCATAATCCATATCTGTTGATCTCAACATGGCTTTGAACCTCTCATCAAGCAAGTTGTCACAGTCTGGATTGTCCTTCCAGACTTTGCAGTCGGGGGTTGCCCTTTGACCCCTGCAGGCAATGTAGTTGATGTAATCCGGTGTCATTTCACAATAGGTGTAAACTTTGTTACACAAATTCCAAGGTAACATCACAAGTGAAATGTGTCCGTTGTTGTAAACGCAGTTACTCAGACACCCGAGTTTAGCTCCTGCTAAAGAAATGGTCTCTGGTATTTTCCATACAGTTTGTGGAAACAGTGGAAATGGAAGTACGTCAGCATTAGATGAACAGTTCTTAGATCCAAAAAGTCCTTTTGCAGCATCTCCTCTCCTCAGTAGAACAGAAAAATCCTTCTTGCACCATCGGCATCCTTTTGGCGGTGGCACGCTGAGTCATGGTTTTGCGCTCAGGCCATAGAGACACATCTGTTTGTTTTCAGTGATGTTCCCTGGACGCAGACCTGAGTTGTGTGTGGCGATTTGCAGCTTTGCACACACATAGCAGTTCACCTGTTCTCCTCAGGTGAACAGGTGAATTGCTATGTTCATCAGCTGCCACCAGAGGTTAGTGCTGTAGTCATGTGAGTGGAAAGTGAGGTCACTTCCTACTCCAAATGTCAGACATGCTGCAGTCACAGCGCAGTAGAAGATCCACCTGGGAATATGGAGTCTCCATTGTTGCTAAGTGCGCAGAGATGTCAAAACCCACAAACTAAGGAAATGAGACTTTTAAGCGTTTCTTCACAGGGTTTGAGACGAACTACACTAGAAGTAGGACCCTTTTGTAGCCCTGACTGGATGACGAATTAGGGGTTCAACACTCTCTGCTGCTTCTTGTGACTGAGATGTATCCAGCTGGGTCTTTCAGCATTTCAAACAGCTGTTGTTGTGGTCATCAGCACTTGGAACGGTCCTTCCCACTGTGGACTCGCCCAGTTGTTTCATTTGATGACCTTTATGTAGACCCAGTCATCTGACTCGATGTGAGTGGCCTCCTGCAAAGGAATAGAATCAGAAGGCAGTAAATTTGTACTGGACACTTCCTTCAGTTTAAGAGTCCTGATCATATAATCTGCTAATGTTTGTTCTTCATCTGCTTTCTCTAAGTCTGGAGCAAACAGAGGTAATCTGTAAGATCTCCCATTAATTATTTCAAAAGCATGCTTTGCTGGAACTATTTCAACCTATTAAAATATATATATATATATATATATATATATATATATATATATATATATATATATATATATATATATATATATATATATATATATAATCAATCATTATCTAACACTATTTAATTATGTTTTTAGTAGTTAGTATTACCTGACCATTTTTCCTTCTTATTTCCCCCCCCTGTTGACACATGGCATCGCCATGTGTCACAATCGCTTTAGCTTCAAATAGAGACTTGGGAGGGTTAATATTTCATTCAGGTGAACTCACAGGTTTATTGCTTTTAGAAGATCCTTTAGTAAACAATTCTTTTAATTACAGGTTTGTCATTTATTTATTTTATTTTGTTAAATTCAGCACCTTTCAACATTTCTATTTTATTTCTCTAAAATAAAAATGACCATCTCTGATTAAACCAAATCTCAAATGTTCTAATTCAAAATTTTTTCTTTTTGAAAGTATTAACTATCAATCAAATCTTGAGTAAAATGTTTTAGACTGAAATTTAGAAAATGTTGCTTTTATCCACAATCATCAGTGGTTAGTAGCCATTTACATCTCCCAGGTTGCTTAAACTCTCAGACTTCACTTAAACTTGCATTTCAGACAAGTCAACAACATAAGTATTTTATATTGTTATATTAAATGGTCAATAATTTCATTCGTTACTTAATTTTGTAGTAAAATTTCTCTCTTCTCATAATTGTCATGTATCCCAATATAAAATACACAAACACAAAACCAATCTCAATAAATTTGTAGATTCTTTATAGGATCAAACTCTAAGTTAAATGTTTTAGTTAAATGCAAAGAAATACTTAATATTACATACATAATATTTCAACACTGCAATACCAATTATTTTTAACACTTAGAGATGTTACATTTAGTTTTAAACTACTATTTCTTTTAAAAGTAAAAATAAAACATTTACAAATCATTATTAGCTCAGAATCTGTAATTTTTTAAGTTGGTGTAATTTAGTTGCACAGCTCTGTCAGCTTTTTGTTTTTCTTAACTTTTAGTCATTACAGTTTTTTCCTTCACAGTTTCCCAATCTATGACTCGTGGGCCCTAAGAGGATCACTGGTCCTTCTATTAAGGACTGAGTTAAAGGGTACAAAAGGAATGATTTTATCTAACATTTCACCTAAAAACCTTCAAAATGTTATTTTGTAGATAGATAATTCCTTTCATGTAAACAGGATTAGTGACACATTCTCTATCACAGATGTGTGTGCATAACTTATCTCGCATTTCTCCTTTCTGTCTCGCTTCTTGCTTCCCCCTCCTGCTGCTGGCGTCGCTGCTGCTGGTCCTCCCTCCGTCTCTCCTCCAGCTCCCTGTCAGTCCAACTGGCTCTGGTGTTGGATTATTTATAAGTTGTCCAGACTGTCCCTTAGTGAATGTCCAGGTTGTCCACCAATGAAACAAGCAACAAACAGTTCAGTTTGCTTTCTTTTTCTTTAAAACACATTATTGTCCTTCTCCACGCTGATGTCAAAGAGTAAATCAGCGAGGGTTGGGAGGGTTCAGTTCCAGCCAAACACAGGAAAATAGTGTATCTGCTGCATGGCAGTTCCCAGATGTCCAGGAATTAGGATCAGCAGACATTTCAGTGCCTTCAGTGCCCAGTTGGTAGAAATCGTCCTGTCGTTTCTCGCTTCTTTATCAACTGTCATTGGCTGGTGATGAAGGAGGGACATCATCTGATCGGCAGGACAGGGACAGGTCTGAGCTGAGGTCAGAGGTCAGATGCACCGCAGGGAGGCTCAGACAGAGGAAAAGAAAGAAGCAAATAAGAGTCAGTTAGGGTTTGTTCGTCTTTCTGTAATTTTTTTTCTTTTTACACAAACATTTTCCTTTTCTTTCTTTTCATTGTATAGTTTTTTAGCCACTTATTACCCAATATTTTTAAGAAGTCATGAATTATTTCCTTATAAAAACACATGTAAACATGAAACATGTTAATAGCTGTATTCTCTTTTATCCTTTAAAATGTAAAATGTAAGATTATGTTAACTTTATTTAAGACACGTCTCACCAGAGAACAATGGATTTCTCTAAACTTGTTGATCTCAGTGCTGCAGACTTTGAGGTCAGAGGTCAGCCCTCCTCTCAAGGCCTAAGAGAGTTACGAGGCTGGATAGTATCCAGGTCGGTACCTTACTCTGACCGCTGACTCCTCCAGATAGACAGACAAAAGATCATTTCACCAAGTTGGTTTTATAATCTCATTATGACACAAATTAAAACTTGTTCTCTGAGGAGAATTTTATTTAGTTTTAGTTTCCAGCTTCTCTTCCTATGGGAAAGTCATAATTCCACTTTTAGCATGCAAATAAGTTACCATGTTTTTTTATTATTTTTTTATTTCTCTCTAATGGTTTTTCTTTAACAGTGTAGGAATGCTCAAAAAGAAAAAAACAAAACAAAAACAAACACCAGTATTTCTTAAAACAAATAATTTCTCACTTGTGAAGCTTAAATCTAATTTTTAGTAGCATTAAAAATTATTTTTCATGCACCGGTGTCACAAAGAAATTCAATATCTTGTGATACTTTTATGATTCTACTTTTATGATTCTGCAGTCCCAAACTGCATGCACATGTCTCTACCGTTTCATCAATTTTGTCTAGTAGTTTCTCTTTTTGGCGTGTGGTAGAATGTGATCATGCCAAGGATTGTTGCCCCGTGCAGGATTCTCTGAAGGGCAGTTTCTTGCCCACTGACCAATATTTCAACAAATCCAGCAGCCATTTAAATGGCGTGGATTTTGTGGGGTGTTATTTTGGGGTTTTTGCCTATTGTGATCTCCTCTGCCTCTGCTTCTTTTGCGGCCTTTTGTCTGGCAGTTGGAAAAGGCAGAGTATCTAAACCTCCAAATTCATCCAGATGAAAAACATTTGATCCTTTCCCAGCCTTCCTGACCTCTTCTACGATACAGGGTTTGAAAATATAAATGTTTTGTGTCCCTTCCTCTAGTGAGGGGTACAGTCGTGGTGCTGGGGCTGCAGCGACTGATACCGGGTCAGACAGAGCTGCTGCAGCGGCGAGGGGAGGGGCGGCTGCAGGAGCTTGCACTCCCTGCACCGCTACAGCAATCCATGTACTTGGATTGGCTTTATTATCTTCCGTTTCTACAATTAAGTTTTTAGATTTGTTTAACCATAGTTTAGCACATCTCAACTTTTCCTCCTTTTTTGCCTTTTTTCTTCCTCTTTTTGCCATTACACTGTTCTCCAAAGTTTTCACTACAATTTTCCATTGATTAAATTTTAATTCCCATCTACTCCATATTTCTTTTTCCATTTTTTTTTTACATGTATATCATGCTACCAGGAAATTTGGACAGCATGTATTTTTCGGGATCCTCAGCAAGTGAGGAATTACATCAACACTTATTTCCAATTATTTCATTACTCTGCAATTTAGCTTGTGCTAACTTGTGCTTTTTCTCCAAAGAGAGTGCTCTAAGTGAGCGCTTAGTGTCCCTGAAGAACAGTCTTCTAGGCCAGACTAGTTCTGGTCCGTTTCTTCACTTAGGATTCTATTTCCAAGGACAGAAAGTTTTACTCCCAGAGAGAGAAGCACCATTCACTCATTCATGCACACACACCAACAAAGCAGCAAGCAAAACAGCAATGACAAAACAGCAAAATTCAAACTTCCTATCCGCCTATTCGCACCAGGAGTTACCCTTATGGGATCTCCTCAAAGTAAGGGGGCTCTAAGAGCCTTACCTTTTGTTTCCTATGGACTTTACAGAGTTTTAGTAGGACACTGCCTAACAAGTATACTCAAAACCTCAGAATTTTAGTAGGACGCTGCATAACAAGGATTCTCAAACCTCTAAAATAGCCTTTTTAAAATTCACCTACGTTTCTGTAGGTTTTGGGTTGTCCAGTCGGATCTCGTTACTCCGTCGTTGGCAGACAAAGTCGGACATATGCCGCCGGCCCAGCGAAGAATTTACTTCCTGGGTCTTTCTTTCCAGGTCCAGCTGACTCTGGCCGTGCATGGATTCAGCGCGTCTTTCCTCTGCCTGACAGCGATCAGTGTGAGAGATCCCAGGTTTTCGGCTCCAAATAATGATGGGTATTTTCTTGAACCTTCATTTAAAGAAAAACAGACAACGCATGTGAATTTTATGGCGAAGCTTTTGCAAAAGGAGAAGACCCAACAAACTGCTCCTCCAAGCCGTTCACTGAGTGTTCTAAAAACCTTTGGTTACAGCTCGTCTTTTATTATCAAGCAAAAGGAAGGAGGATGCTTAGAAAGACAGCAGACATAAATTATTACTGCACACAGGCAGTTTTCAAGGTTGGGGTTGATAAGGAGGCACCTGTGGAAACACAACCCAAGGTCTGGGAAACACACAGTCAACTGTTTCACATGAAAATGAACAGGCAGACATGGCCTTCAGGTCAGTTTATACACATTGAAGAACGAGAACACTTTAAACTGAAAATAATCTATATCAACTATTGTTGATTAACATTAGACTGAATATGAACTAAAGTAATAACACAATGATGATACCAAAAAATCTCTAACACACCAGGTGAAAAGTGTTCCTGTGTTCACTGGGAATGCTGACAGTAGGATGCTGGTGGAGGATTGGATTCAGGACATGCAATATCTCCTGGAAGCTATTGAGCTCCCACCACACCTGCGGTTCTCCACTATGGTGCGTCACCTGAGTGGTGAGGCCAGAAAATTAAGTCCTGAACCTAATTCTATATGACCAAACTCCTGAGAGCTATTGAAGGACTGAGGGCTGAGTATGGTGACACACAGAGCTCCCTAGATCCACTGGTTGACTTCTACGAGCGGAGCCAAAGACCAGGGGAGTCTGCCTGCTCATATGCCATATCGCTGGAAGCTAATCTGAGAGCGGTAGAGGACAGTCAAAGAGGAGGCAAGCCATTCCCAGACCTGGACTACAAACTCACTCACCAGTTTTTAAGGGGTCTTAATGATGAGGAGGTGTACATGAGAATCGCTCCACTTAAGCCCAGGCTCTTAAGTTTCAGAGAACTGCAGGCTGAGCTCAGAGATATGACCAAAGAAACTAAAAAGTTCCATTCCACAAATCAAAGCGAACTCACACCCAGATCCAGACTGCATCAGGCAGCAGCCCATCTGTGTATGTGGAGAAGACCACCCATGCATCAGAGTTGTCAGCGCTCACAGAACTGGTTAAAAAGTTAGCTCTTTGCCAAGCAGAGCAGATGACCAAATTGGCCAACCTTGAATCAAGAGTTGCTGCTCCATTGCCGGTCCCAACACCACAAGTCCAGGCACCCATAGGGCCTCCAATCCGAGCCCAAACCTCAACTGTGACATGCCACAGATGCAGTAAACAAGGGCACATAGCCAGAGTCTGCAGAGCAGTGTTACCAGACCCCAGTCAAGTGAATGGGAACAACCCCCACCCAGCTCAGCCTTTAAACGGGTAGAGCCCGTGGTCACCGGGGCAACCATGGGCAAGCAGTAAGACCCCCAGTCACAAGACATGAAAATGACTGACGGAGGAGAGAGCACTCCACTAGTGGTCCCTAGAAACGAAGGTGAGGTGGAAATCAGTGGAATTAAGTGCAGAGGGCTCATTGACTCATCCTTCAAAAACAGAAGTTACAGCCCCCTCAGATACCTATAGAAGGTGCAGCCGGTCAGAGTGTAACCCACCATGGTGTTCTATGCATCAACTTGAAAGTGTTGGAGAAAGAGTTTAAGAATGTGCCAGCTTTTGTGGTTGAGGATTCAGAATATCGCCTGTCTGTCCCTCTGCTGATAGGAACTAATGTTCTCCACTCCTCCAGAACCCATCTCCAAGCAACATATGGCCAACAATTTCTCCAGCATGTCAGAGAGAGTCATCCAGAGTGGTACACCTCACTCCTGGAGGTGGGTGACACAGAACATTGTAATGTGGAGGACAGAGTGGGTCCGGCTGTGTAAACAGGCCACAAAATACATATTCCTGGGGGAAAAGAAATGGATCTAATGTGCAAGGTGACTGCCGGCCCAAAGAAAAGGACCTATTCAGGACTGATTGAGAGCCACCACTCCCTGAAGCTTCCTCAAGACCTTCTGGTTGCCAAGGTTCTTACTAATGTGAAAAGAGGATGCACCCCTGTCAGAGTGATGAACCTGTCTCAACATCCAGTCACCATCAAGCCACACACACACCTAGCAAATGTGTCCCTAGTGGATGGTGTTATGGATTTCTCAGACAAAAAGCAGGGCCAAAGCCATGAAAGCAGGTCCAAAGACACATGTCTGAGTCTGAGTCGGGTAATATCGAGTTGTTGTGTTGACCTGAGTAAAGCTGCAGTTGAGAATGAGGACCAGCGCTCCACTCTTAAAAAGCTGTTGAGAAGAATGCTGACATATTCTCTCAAAATCCTCTAGATTATGGTCACACAAAAAAGGTGCAACATGAAATTCCATTAGTAGACTCTAAGCCATTCAGGCTCCCCTACCGCAAGATTCCTCCATCACAGTGGCAAGATGTCAGGAATATGTTGATTGAGATGGAGGTAGCAGGGGTAATAAGGCCCAGTAAGAGTCCTTATGCTTCACCTGTAGTGGTGGTGACAAAAAAGATAGCTCATTACGGTTGTGTATCAATTACCGTAAACTGAACTCCTGCAGCACAAGAATAGAAGAGGCTTTGGAAGCATTGGGTCAGGCCAAGTTTTTCTCTACGCTTGACCTCACTTCAGGCTATTGACAGGTGGAGGTGGCAGAGCAGGACAAACATAAAACAGCATTCAGTACACCAATGGGTCTGTATGAGGCCAACCGAATGCCTTTTGGTTTGCAGAATGCTCCATCAACCTTCCAGAGGCTCATGACTTGCTGTTTTGGAGACCTGAACTTCACCCAACTTCTATTATATCTGGATGACCTGATCATCTTTTCTAAAACATTTGATGAGCATCTAAACAGGTTGCAGTTGGTGTTTGATCGGCTCCGGGAACATGGTCTAAAACTTAACCCCTCTAAGTGCCAGCTGATGAGAAAAGAAGTGCACTACCTAGGTCATCTGGTATCTGCCAAGGGAATCCGGACTGACCCAGAGAAGATTTGCCGAGTGAAAAACTGGACCAGGCCAACTAACTGCAGGGAGGTGCTGCAATTTCTGGGGTTTGCTGGATACTACAGGCGAAATGTCAGTGGGTACTCTGTCCTAGCAGCTCCCTTATATCGGCTCACGAGCGGTGACCCAAGAATAAAGAAAATAAAGGGAAAAAAAAGGCCCGGCTTCTGACCCACCATTCTTATGGACAGAGGAATGTGAGGAGGCATTCCTGGCCTTAAAACACAGACTTACGACTGCGCCAGTGTTGGGTTACCCAAACTACAACCTACCGTTTCTGCTTGAGACAGATGCCTCAGGGGAAGGACTAGGCGCTGCCTTGGTCCAGGTTCAAGATGTCACAGAGAGAATCATAGCCTTCGCCAGCCAAGGTTTGAGTCCAGCAGAGGCAAGGTATCCCACCCACAAGCTAGAGTTCCTTGCCCTGAAGTGGGAAATAATAGACAAATTCTATGACCATCTCTATGGGCGCAAGTTCACTGTCCAGACAGACAATAACCCCCTCAACTCCTCAAAGCAAAACACAGTGCTTTCAGCCAACTTGGACTCAGAATCACCAGGATCTAGTGAGCCATACAGAGTCATGGGTATGGAGTCACTTCCCGCCATGACAAAGCAAGAGATCCACGCAGGAGAAAAAGAAGATCCTGTTATTGGCCCTGTCTGGCACTACAAAAGTCGGAATGTGAAACCCAGTCGCAGTGAGAGGGTCAGTCGTGGCCGACAGGTCTGTCTTCTCCTGAAGGAGTGGAAGAGGCTAGTGATCAGAGATGGCATCATGTATCGTCGCAGCCGTGATCATCAAAGAGGAGTGGTGGAACAGCTGGTGCTACCAGAGAAGCTGCGTGATGGAGCTATGAAGGTCTTCACAATGACTTCACAGAGAGATTTCATTGGCCTCAAATGTTCCAAGAGATTAAGAACTGGTGTGAGCAGTGTGAGAGATGCTGCCTCAGGAAAACGGCAACTTCGGGAGTCAAGGCCCCATTGGTCAGTGTTCACAGTAATGCCCCCATGGAACTAGTGTGCGTAGACTTTTTAACTTTGGAGAAGTCAAAGGGTGGAATTGAGAATGTCCTTGTGGTCACGGATCATTTCCACGCTACGCACAGGCATATCCAACTAAAGATCAAAAGACTAACACTTTAGCCAGGGTGCTGTGGAGAAACTTCTTCTGCCGGTTTCGGCTTCCTGCTAAGTTGCACACTGACCAGGGGCACAACTTCGAAAGTGCTGTAGTGAACAAGCTGTGTAAATGTATGGGCATCACTAAAACCCATACAACCCCCTACCACCCACAGGGCAATGGCATCACTGAGCGGTTCAACCGCATGCTCATGAATATGCTAGGGACATTAGAGCCACATCAGAAACCTCGGTGGCACGAGCACTTAGATGCAGTGACACATGCATATAACTGTTCACGGCATGACTCTACCGGGTATACGCCATACTTTCTGATGTTTGGCAGACATCCAAGACTCCCAGTTGACATCATCTTTGGGCTCCAGACTGCTAATGAACCAGGAGAATACAGTGCATATGTGCAGAGACTTCATTACTGTCTGTCACAGGCATATGCCCAAGCAAACCAGACCTCTCACCAAGCCAAAAGTCAACAGAAAAAGTACTATGACCAGAAGGCAAAGGGTCAGATTTTCAACCAAGGGGCAGAGTCCTAGTTAAAGTCTGCCATGTAGAGGGAGGGCAAAAACTAGGGGATAAGTGGGAGTCGCAACCTTACATTTTGGTGAAAAAGCAACCAATATACCTGTGTATGTGGTGCGACCAGAAAACGGCGATACTGAGAGGATGGTCCACCAGAACCTTCTGACACAATGTATGTTCCTCCCAGTAGACCAGGAAGAGGAAGGCACAGCAGAAGAGATAATGGAGTACACAGGGGATATGACAGTACAAGCCTCTGGAGCGACCAAAAAGTTGGAGGAAAATGTGGAGGAAGTTGCAGGCGAGACAACAAATAAACGGGTTGAGCAGCCTGAAATGGAAGGAGTGAACATGCCAGACAGAAAATCTAAAGGATGGACAGAACACATAACAGATGGGGACATCACTTCAGCTCCTGGACCCAGTGTTCAAAGAAGGAACACGCACAGAAATCGGCAAGCCCCAAACAGATTTTTCTGTGAGTCACAAGTAGTGGAAAGTGAAGACACTCAACAGAAGATAAAAAGAGGATGGGAGCTATGGAAGAAAGCTAAAGCCAGAAAATGCAATAAACACTTAGAAAATTCCACTTAATGGAGTATATGGCAGCAATTGACATACCACACAGTCTTTTTATTTATTTATTAATCTATTTATTGATATATTTATGTATTTGTTCATTGTTGTTTTGTATTTAGTCTGATGACTGGGACGCCATCAATTAAACAAGGGGTGGATGTAGGACAGTGCTTGAATGTGGTGGCGCATGTCACCAAAGTGTTGCATCTGCTCTTTGGGTTTGGAACTTTGTAAAGTGTGTCCTTTGAAGAACACCGTACTTGGCGTCCGTTACTGTGTGCTGGTGGTACAACGGTCAGTATTTGCTCTGGATTCTAAAGGTAGGCAATGCTGACTGCCAGCTCCTCAATGTAGCCAAATGTTACTTTTAATGTTTAATGTTAGTTTTGTATCATTTTGTCTTCATTTTTATATATATGCTGTATCTGAAAATCGAAAATAACTGAGTTAATGAAGCATGTTGACACGCAGTATTTGCTCTGGATTCTAAAGGCGGAACCGCTGCGCTGGCGGGTGATCCGAATAAATGGTTCCAACCACGATTTCGACCGCCGTGTGTGTCAGATTCCTGTCTTGTTTCTTTCCGACAAATACCCTCAAGAACACAACGCAGAGTCCAAGGAACAGCAGAGATTAATCTCACACGGACAGGGTTACACGGTCTCACCCTCTGCGGGTGGTCTCTTTTTTCATCCTCTGAACTCGGGTCCTCTACCAGAGGCCTGGGAGCTTGAGGGTTCTGCGCAGTATCTTGGCTGTGCCTAGTACTGCACATTTCTGGACTGAGATGTCTGATGTTGTTCCTGGGATCTGTTTTAGCCACTGCTCCAGTTTGGGGGTGACTGCCCCGAGGGCCCGATGACCACAGGCACCACTGTGGTCTTCACCTTCCAGTTCTTTTCCAGTTCCTCCCTGAGGCCCTGGTATTTCTCCAGTTTCTCATGCTCCTTTTTCCTGATGTTGTAGTCACTTGGTATAGCTACATCCACCACAACGGCTTTCCTCTGTTCTTTATCCACCACCACAATGTCCGGTTGGTTTGCCATTACCATCTTGTCTGTCTGGATCTGGAAGACCCACAGGATCTTAGCTCGGTCATTCTCCACCACCTTTGGGGGTGTTTCCCACGTCGATCTCGGGGATTCCAGTCCATATTCTGCACAGATGTTCCTGTACACTATGCCCGCCACCTGGTTATGTCGTTCCATGTACGCTTTCCCTGCCAGCATCTTGCACCCTGCTGGACTGTCTCAGGGGCCTCCTTGCACAACCTACACCTTGGGTCTTGTCTGGTGTGGTAGATCTGAGCCTCTATTGCTCTGGTGTTTAGGGCCTGTTCCTGTGCAGCCAGGATGAGACCCTCTGTGCTGTCCTTGAGTCCAGCTTTGTCCAGCCATTGGTAGGATTTCCTGATATCAGCCACTTCAGTTATTTGTCGGTGGTACATCCCATGTAGGGGCTTGTTCTCCCATGATGGAACCTCTAGCCCCTCATCCTCTGTTCCCCATTGCCTGAGACATTCGCTGAGCATATCATCCGTTGAGGCTTTGTCCTTGATGTATTTATGGATCTTGGATGTTTCATCCTGGACAGTGGCTCTCACACTCACTAGTCCTCTGCCTCCTTCCTTACGGTTTGTGTACAGTCTCAGGGTGCTGGATTTGGGGTGGAACCCTCCATGCATGGTTAGTAACTTCTGAGTCTTAACATCCGTGGCCTTTATCTCTTCCATTGGCCAGCTGATTATTCTGGCAGGGTATCTGATTACTGGTAATGCATAGCTGTTTATTGCACGGATCTTGTTCTTGCCATTGAGCTGGCTTCTCAGGACTTGCCTTATTCGTTGGAGGTATTTGGCTGTGGCTCCTTTCCTTGTGACCTCATCGAGGTTGCCATTTGTTTGTGGTATTCCCAGGTACTTGTAACTGTGCTCTATGTCTGCTATTGTTCCTTCTGGGAGTGAGACCCCTTTTGTGCGGACGACCTTCCCTCACTTCGTAACCCTCCGACCACACTTTTCTAGTCCGAATGACATCCCAATGTCAGTGCTGTATATCCTGGTGGTGTGGATCAGTGAGTCGATGTCTCGCTCACTCTTAGCGTACAGCTTGATGTCATCCATGTAGAGGAGGTGACTGATTGTGGCCCCATTCTTCAGTCGGTATCCGTAGCCAGTCTTGTTGATGATTTGGCTGAGGGGGTTCAGGCCTATGCAGAACAGCAGTGGGGACAGAGCATCTCCTTGGTATATGCCACATTTGATGGACACTTGTGCAAGTGGTTTGCAGTTGGCTTCAAGGGTGGTTTTCCACAGCCCCATCGAGTTTGCAATGAAGGCTCTTAGAGTCCTATTGATGTTGTACATCTCTAAGCATTCAATGATCCAAGTATGTGGCATTGAGTCATAGGCTTTCTTGTAGTCTATCCAAGCGGTGCACAGGTTGGTGTGTCGGGTTTTGCAGTCTCGGGCGACTGTGTGGTCTACAAGGAGTTGGTGTTTGGCTCCTCTGCTATTTAAGCCGATGCCCTGTATTTATTCATGTGACCATTTATCTTAGCCGCTATGATGCCTGATATGAGCTTCCATGTTGTAGAGAGACAGGTTATTGGCTGATAGTTGGATGGGATTGAACCCTTTGAGGGATCCTTCTGTATCAGGATTGTGCGACCTTCAGTTAACCATTCAGGGTGAGTCCCATTTTGTAGCAGCTGGTTCATTTGAGCTGCCAGTCGCTCATGGAGGGCAGTGAGTTTCTTTAGCCAGTAGGCATGGATCATGTCAGGTCCTGGTGCTGTCCAGTTTTTCATACCCGAGACTCTTTCTTGGACATCTGCCACAGTGATGGTTACCGGGGCTTGTTCAGGGAGGTTGCTGTGTTCCTCTCGTAGAGAGGTCAGCCACTTTGCATTGCTGTTGTGGGTCGCCTCCCTTTCCCATATGCCTTTCCAGTATTGTTCAGTCTCCAGCCTTGGTGGGTCTCCTCTGTTGTTAGTACCCTGCCATTGAGAGTACACTTTAGCTGGTTGGGTGTGGAAGAGCCGGTTAATCCTCCTGGCTTCATTCTCTCTTGTGTATCTCTTCTCTTCTGTTTGGCAGTTTCGAGTGCTTCAGGTATGGACTTTTCCATGGTGGGTATTGGGTCTCATGATTGCTCTTATAGCCAAGCATCTCAAGGATCACTGATGCTGAGTTGTATATGAGCTCATTGGTTTCTGTTATGGTGTTGGTAGGGATCGTTCTCAATGCCGCATTCACATCTTCAATTAGACTTTCTGGTGGTGCTTCACTCAGCCGTTGTAATTGGCGTCGGGGTTGTCTGGTGTTCATTACGGCCACGATTCTCTCTCTCAGGTCAGTTGCTGCCTCGTTCATTACTGGGGCTACATACCCAGTCTCTGGGTGGGTAGTTAACTCCCTTCTGACCTGGCGTTCTGGCTCCTCCCCTTTGCCATAGCATTTGTGTTGTACCTCGTCAATCTCAAGTTGTGACAGCAGTTGCCGTTTGCGGATGTTGGAACACTGAGCCACTAGTTGCTTAGCAGTTAGTGTTGACTGGGGATGTCGAAGTAACCATTCCTCCCACAGTCTTTGCATGTAGCCCCTCTGACTAGGGGCTACTTGAGTAGTAGCATTCCAACAGATCCATGTTTTCACCTCTCGCCCATTTCCGTCTTGTTCCAGTAGCCCATTTTTCATCTAGGTGCTCTGGTTCCCCAGCACCTGACACAGACCTTATTTGGCCGGGCGACGTCTGAGCCGGCATGTCGTGCTTATCAGTGTCTCTCATGGTATGAGGTAGGCTTTATAGCTCCAAGGGTCTTTATAGCTCCAGTGTGACAATTGAGCTGTCACACTGACAGCTCAATTGACTGTTGTAACTTCAGCCCCAGCCTGGATTCGAACCCTGGTCTCCCGGGTGGTAGACTGGTGACTTACCCATTGAGCTATTCAGTCATGTTTGTTTGGTTTTTGAAGATTAAATTAGTTTATTAATTAATTTAATCTTCAAAAACCAATTTATCATACAGTCGCAGAATGACGTAATTTCATATTAGCATAAAAATACAACAATGAAATAGTCTTAAATTTTTAGCTAATTTTATCAAATCGACAATCTTTTCACTGTTAATTTAAACTACGACAGTATATGCCAGAATTTTTGCAATTTCAAAACAATCAGTTTCAATAACTTCCTGTCAGTGCCCACACTCCTATGTCGATGTTTGTCGAGCAAAAACATCAATATCCTTCATGAAATCTCTGCCTCAACAGTGTCTTTTATAGAACAGCTGCCGGTTATTTTCAGAGATAATACCTGCAGTCATTCAGGTATTTAAAACAAAGGGGATGGTTGTAGTTTATACGTTCATCTTCTGAAATCCTGCCTTAGATGCGGCTGCTGTTTACTGCATCTCTGCTTTTAAACCTTTAAAACGGGAAAATATTATTAAATATACAGAACTGAAACTAACAATTATATTCAACTATTACGATGATTAGTATTTCAGTCATGCAAGAAGGCACAATATAAGAGTTCATTAAATAAACACAACATACGAAAGTCAACTGAATACATTAAATCAGACTACATTTGTAACACTAAGTTAAACATATATGCAATACTAGTATAAAATGAATTAGAAAATGCCTAGAATTAATATGTTCCTACACACAGACAGAAGCGCCAACATAGTAACAAAATGGATGCACAAATAAACAACATAACCAAGTAAATACAGACATATGAACCAACAAGATACAATTCTCAAACACCAACCATACATTTAAAACAAACTGCAATCAACAGAGAAACACAAACTGTCTGCTCGGCGGCAGAGCCTTTCACTCCAAACCTCTCTTTTTATTTTACACACACAGTCGCTCCCAGCGTTTTTAACCCAAAAACACACAAACTACCCTAAATGGATCCAAAAACTAAATTCCAATGCAGACACAGTCAAGGCTTTTCCTTTCTCCTGTGACTCAGATCGCAATCAACTGAAGTCTTCTTCTCTTTTATTATCTTCACTAATTCCTATGCGGCCGTCGTCAACATTTACATTTCTTCAATGGCCCATATCGGCTTATCTTGTTATATTTCAGGTGCAGCCCTCCTGAGGAAAACTCAATCCAACCCAGCCTCTCCCTTCCCTCCATCCGGAGAGAAGGTTGGGTCGGCTGACTCCCACTGCAGGCCTTCTGGACCTTTAGCCCTTACCTACTGAAGACTTATCAACTTTATCTATTTTATATAAACTTTATCTCGCTATAAACCATAGGCTGTGTTCACACTGCAGCCTGAAGTGACCCAACTCTGATGTTTCTGACGTAATGCGACCTGTATCCGATCTTTTCATGGCAGTGTGAACAGCTCAGGTCAGATTCTTTTTCCAATGTGATCCATATCCAATACGTATCCAATTTAAATGTGACTTAATGTCCAGGTCTCATTCATTCAAACTGAACGTTACTGATTCTCAACAAATCTCACTATTCTGAGTCCTGATAGGCAGAAAAAAAACAACCATGACGACTATATGAGAATTAAGTTGTTGCTCCGGCCAGAAAACAACTTCATATTTCTAAGCTAAGCTCCACCGTTAGCCTCCATGTTTACTTCCACAAACACTGAGCTCTTCTTCTTTTTATGATGCTATTGCGCCCTCTAGTGGGCAAGCAGGACACTTTCAGGTTGTTTGTCCATTTACACTGCAGAACGCAAACATGTTATATGTGTGACATCTTAGAAGAAGTCGGAAGGATGTCATATGAGACTACAGCACTTACTGGCAGGTCGCATTTACTGGCAGTGTGAATGGCCCCAGCAAAAAAATCTACATTTCCAAAAATTCAGGATTGGGTCACTTCAGGCTGCAGTGTGAACGCAGCCCTAGAGGTTCAGCACAGAGAAAACTGGATTTCCCGAGGTTCACTTGTGTATTTAGAAGTACCATCGGCAAACCCAGTACCTCAGCGTTCCTGTCTGGTACATCTTAATAAACGTATTGCAGACGGCTCCAATCAGTCGTCTGCAAGCGTTTGGCTGCTGGTCCTCTAATTCTGTTATCCTTTTATTAAGCTTTTGCACGTATTGTTCTAATTTCTTGTTGTCCTTCTCCAGGAGGTGATTTTTCTGCTCAAACGCAGATTTTTCTCGATGCAGGGCGGCTGTTTTCTCCTGCAGGGCGGTATTTTCCTCCGTCAGCACAGCCTTTTCCTTATTTAGTGTCGTGTTTAAACTCTCTACCTTTGCGATTTCTTTAAACATATCCTTCCTTTGCTGCCTCAGGTTGGTCACTTTCTCGGCATAAATTTTATTTTCGCCCTCCAATGTAAAATTTGCCTTCTTGAAGGCTGCGTTTTCCTCTTCCAGGGCCTTGTTTTCCTCCTCCAGGGGTGTGTTTTCCTCCCTCAGGACTGTGTTTTCTTCCTTCAGCCTGGTGAAGGAAGAAAAGTCCTGCCTCAAGACAGAGACTTTCTCTTCGTTTTCCTCCTCCATGCTGGTGTTTTTCACCTCCTTTGTTTCAAACTTCAGGTTGACATTTTCCTGTTGGACAGCCTTTAATTTCTGAACCAGGTCTGCAATTTGCTCTTCATAATTTTTGTTTTTTGTCTGCAGTATTGCAACATCTTCTTCCAATGTGACGTTCCAAGTCAACCAGATGTTGAAATTCCTTGTCTTTCTCTTGGACAAGCTTATCTTTCTCATATGAGGCTTGCTCCAGATTTAAAACTTCAATTTTTAAATGTTCATTTGACTTTAGCAGTGCTGTTGTCTCAAAAGACATTCGTCCGACTTCTTCTAACATCTCATGAAGTCGCCTCCTCTCACGTTCCAACATTTGTTGGCCTGATTCTTCCTCTGAATCAGAAGTTGAGATCTTGCTACTGTTGCTCATGGTTTGTCTTCTACAATGAATGTGTCTGGTAATGAGTGTGTCCTGCTATAAATCAATCCTCTTATCTCTCCAGAGTCTGAGATGATGTAGTCCCGGTTGTTCCAGAACATGTTGTGAGCCACAAAGATACAAAACTTTACATGTGGAAAGAACCGCACGTTCTCTGCCAAGAAACCCTGAAAAAGACACTTGTCCAGATCCTTCCCGTCTTGAATGATCATCTCCAGCTCTGCCTAAGCTGAGCGGTGCAGGAAGCTTGTCCTGGTCCTGAGGTCCTTGCAGAAGACCTGCTGCTCTGACATATGCCTAGTTGTATGCGCTATATAAAGATTTTTACTTGGCTTTGATTATTCTGGTGATTAATCGACTATCACAGCACTTAACTAAACAATTAATTGTTTATTTAGACAATTAATCAAATGTTCCTGCGATTAATAAATTATTCTAATGATTAATCCAGGGAAATAATTGGCATATTCTAAAGATTTTTAATTTACAAAATGAAAAATTTTGTAAAATGACAAAAAATGTATATTAGAAATACATTAAAAATGTCATTCAAGTTCTTAATTTGATGAGAAAATAAACATTTTATTGCCCAAAATGCAGTAAAATAGCATTCCTTTAGTGAATTTGATCTGGATGAAGCTAAAATATTTTGACAGATACAGGAGACTTTATCTTAAATGCAAAATGCATATTTATTTCATGTAGTTTTGGCTTATTTACTACCTCAGCTAAAATTGTTCTGAAAATGAACAAAACGTCTCTTTTTCCTAACTAAACTTCAAAAGGACACATAAAATGTGTGTTTAATGTGAACAAATTGTGTCCGTGACCTCAATAGTGGCGACTCAGTCCATCTAAAATCTATATTTATGAGTTTAATTCACAATGAATCAGTTATTTCAGACAAACTCACAGGTGAATAAGTTTGTTCACGCGATAAATCATAAAAAAATCATTACGCCAGCGTTCATCATCTATCAACCGTCAAAGGAGATGTTAGAGTTTGATTCAGAGCAACAAACCTTGTGAGCAGCTACATGAGCTGCGTTTGGGGAAATTGTAGTCAGTGATTTTACAGAACTGTGGATTTGACATGTTCGAATTACAATTTTCTCTGAGCCAGAACCGATAACCAACCAGAACCATTAACCAACCAGAACCAGAACCGTTAACCAACCAGAACCAGAACCATTAACCAACCAGAACCATTAACCAACCAGAACGGTTAACCAAACAGAACCAGAACCATTAACTAATCAGAACCAGAACCGTTAACTAATCAGAACCGTTAACCAAACAGAACCAGAACCGTTAACTAATCAGAACCCGCAGCGTCACGTTCACCATCTGCAGGTCTGACAGAATCAGAACCGGTAACCAAACAGAACCGTTAACTAATCAAAACCAGAATCGATAACCAAACAGAACCTGCAGTGTCTCACTCAGCATCAGGTCTGACAGATGATTGGTTAATGAATTGTTCTGGTTGGTTAACGGGTCGGTTCTGGTACCAGACAGAACCTGGCTGTCCAGATGAAGCAGGAAGATTAATTACTGAGATTAGGGCTATATTGATATCTGATAGCAACACTGGTGTTAAACCAGATTTATCAATATTTTATTTTATAATTTTTTTTATCAGATTACTTGATTACCGTATTTTCCACACTATAAACCTAAAAACCTTCAGTCAAACACACAGTGAGCCTTGTAACCCGGTTCTCCTTATACAGTATATGGACCAATATTGAGCCACATCAGGTCCAGCAGCTATGCTCAGCAGCCGCCAACTTCATAACCACCCATAGAAGAAGTAGAACGCTGGTTTGTTAATAAATTTTAACTGACCCATCTACCTACGACCTGATAATCAGATCATCTGCAGGTCATTTAGCACCAGGTTCTCCACCAACATGCTGAACGGAGGAGGTGACCATCGTCCGGCCCAGAAGGTTCTCCTCACTGACCGAGTCTGACTGTTTTACTGACATTCCCTTTAGTACAGCTCCATCCAGTGGATGCATAGCGTAACTACAGCTTCTACTGCAGCGTCTATTCTATGCACCTTATAATCCGATGTGCCTTATAGTGTGCGATGTGCGGAAAATATGGTAATCATAAGAATAATCAATAGAATACTTTATTACTAAAATATTCGTTTACAACATCCAAAACTGAGTTATTCATCATAATAAATAAAAACTGTACCAGGATATCATTTTAGAAAAACTTTAAACATCTTTAAACTTTACAAACATTAAAAACATATTTTTACTTTATGTTGACAAATAAACTATAGAAACAAAATGGAGGCTGAGCTGATTAGTTTAAGGGAAACAATAACCCTAAACCACAGATGAAGCTTCCAGTTAATGGATGTGATGCCCTCTAGAGGGCCAACAGCAAACTGCAGCCATTTAACCAGCAGTCACATGAAACATCTCAATATAAAATATTAGTCTATTAGCGCACATGTTGTTGTCTTAGTTCTTCCTGTTGGCTACATGTGGCCACAGATGGACACATCTACTTGGACATTTTGAGACATTTATAGATTCTGAAAGTGTCTAAACTTTCCAATGATGTCGAACACATGGAAATACAAAAGCAGTTGTTCTTTACTACCAAGTGTTATGTACAATAATATTAATAATAGAGTTGTTTTAACAATGAGGATGAATCAGTCATGGAGCATCAAACTGAGGAAGAAAAAGAGTACGATCACCTGTACGGATCCCGTCCTGCAAAACGTGCCAGAAAATCTGGTAGAAAGCTCTGCTTCCTGACCGACGATGAAATAGCCAGGGGTCCTGTACTATTTAGTGCAAAATGGGAATCTAGAAGCACGATAACTGGCCGCTGGACTCTACGAGCATCCAGACTAAAGAATAGCAAGCCAGGGTCGCTGGATTTGTTTGTTTTGGAAGCTATAAATCTAGACGCCAGCATATTCAGAACAATGCTGGCTTTACCGTTTGATTTCTTGACTGAAAAAATGGTGGAGATAGGAGACTACGTCTCCAACCTCTTTCGGAGCTGCCGTTCGTGGTGCGAGATGCTTTCCGTCAAAAGAAAACTGGAGCTTCCAGTTCTCTCACTCGATGACGGCCCCACCCTCTTCTAAGGACAACCCCGCCCATCCGGGGCGTGGTTATTGAGGACACGCCCATTACTGTATATATACCAGGACAGTTTCCGAGACACATCGCCCATTTCCCTTCCTGCTGAGCTGCCGAACAGAGACTCCCAACGTTGGCCTGCGAGAGAATGACCGGCTCATACGAACCAGTAATGTG
The DNA here is from genome assembly GCA_033032245.1 of Poecilia picta. NCBI lineage: Eukaryota > Metazoa > Chordata > Actinopteri > Cyprinodontiformes > Poeciliidae > Poecilia > Poecilia picta. The sequence goes on along the minus strand of CM065369.1, from coordinate 2,645,382 downwards.
GACCTCATGCTGGCATGAATACGCCAGATCTGCAGAGAGCCTGTTTTCTCCAGCATCTCCACCTGGCTACAACATGGATCTGTACGACCCACCGTCACAGATACTGTACTCCTCTTCAGCGTCTTCTTCTTCGGCGATGTCTCCTACAAAATTTTTAATACCCACCATACCGGATTATGGCGCAGAGACTGGACCGTTTCACTCTACACCCCAGCCATCTGCAACGGAGAAGGAGGAGGAGGAGGGGGAGCTTGCAGGTCTGATCAGCGGTGACTTCGGAGCACCTCCGCCGAGCGGTTATGGTTCAGAGACTGGGCCCCTCACCCGCTCTACACCGCTACCCGCAGGGTAGCGGTGTAGAGCTGACGACAGCTGACGACAGCTGACGACAGCTGACGACAGCTGACGACAGCTCCGGCTGTCCGCCGGCGCCTTCAGCTTCACCGATTCTCTCCGCAGACGTTGCAGAGCAGGCCAGCGATTACTCCGGCAGCCCATCAACCCCACTGCCTTCCCCGGCATCACATCAGGACGAAGTTGATGGCTGGCTGTCAACTACGCTCATAAACGTAGTCAAGACCGCCCTGCTTCACTTATTCAATATCACCTGTTTGAAGCACATCAAAGAAACTTGTTATGGATATATAAACAACCATCCGAGTCAGCGACAGCACCAATGCCTCGAAAAACGAGAAGAGGACTTTTATAAGCTACATTTTTACAGAATAATGCGCCAGCTTCTGAATCCGCGTTTCATTCCAGCTGTTCAGAATCTATTGAAGCAGCATAACATGCAGGCAGAGGATCCCGTGGTGAAGATAATAGCTGAAACTGTGTTGTGTGAATTGAAATCCGTATTCAGGTTCCAGAGCGCTATTAGTGAAATGTATGAAGAAATGACAGACGAAAAGCTCAGACAGCTACGGTGCGTTTCAGAGTGCTATTCTCAGGGTGATGATTAAGTCCTCACGACGACGGTATGACATTTTACTATCGCTTTAGTTTCAACCTAGATTTTTTATCGCATGTTTTAGTTTCTCTACATTTTTATGAAATTGCATGTTTTTTTAGTTTCTCAGTAGATTTTGTATTGTATTTTATTACGAATGTTTTTTTATTGCATTTTATCATGAAAGTTTTAGTTTCTCTCTAGATTTGTATTGTATTTTATTACGAATGTTTTTTTTATTGCATGTTTTAGTTTCTCCCTAGATTTGTACATTCTTAAATCAATTTAAATACCATTTTGAAATTAAAGAAAACAATTAAATTTTTACCGTTCCAGCCTGATTTCCTCATTTCTTAAACCATACTCGTCTGAATAAGACGAAATGGCGGAGGCCGAGTTATTGAACGCCATTTATTACAACCCCTCTCACCCAGGGAGCTTCAGAGGGGTTCAAAGACTGCAACAGGCCGTGCAGCGTGAAACTGGAAAGCACATAGCGATTAAAAAAGTTCAAGACTTTTTATCAGGACAAGACAGCTACACTTTGCATAAAGCTGCAAGGGTACATTTTCCGAGAAACAGAGTTTTTGTAACGCGGCCACTAAAACAATTTCAATCTGATCTTTGCGATATGAGAAACTTGTCCGAACAAAATGACGGTTATAATTACCTGTTAACTGTAATAGACATTTTTTCCAAACGAGCATATGTACGCGCACTGAAGAGCAAGACGGGTTCCAAGGTAGTCAAGGCTTTTACATCAATTTTCAGAGACAGTCAGATACCGGAAAAACTTCAGACGGATGCAGGCATGGAATTTTTTAACCAAAACTTTAAGGCCTTAATGAAGAAACATGGCATTGTGCATTTTGCCACAGCTAACGAGACTAAAGCTTCAGTTATTGAGAGATTTAATAGTACTTTTAAAACCCGTATGTGGGCGTATTTTACCGCAAACAATACGCGCCGTTATATCGAAGTGCTTCCGCACCTGCTAAAAAAATTACAATAACTCTTACCATACCAGCATTAAGATGACTCCCATGGAAGTGAATGAGAAAAAGGCCTTTCAAGTATTCCAGAACCTGTATCTTAAACCTTCCAATAGTTACTGTAAATTGTCCAGGGCTGCATTCAAAGAAGGGGATCTTGTCAGAGTGTCCAGAGTTCGCGGCATGTTTGAAAAGGGTTATGAGAAGAGCTTTACAGATGAGGTTTTCACAGTCACTGAAAAAATACGGAGGTCTCCCCCTGTGTATACACTCAAAGATTTGGACGGTGAAGCAACTAGGGGTACACTTTACTCATACGAACTTCAAAAAGTGAGAATGTGTAAAGATAAGGCGTTTCAAGTGGAGAATATTTTAAAACGCCGTACTGTTAAAGGTGTTAAACAGGTGTTTGTAAAATGGAGGAATTGGCCAGACAAATTCAACAGCTGGATCAGACAAGATGAACTTCCAGATATATAAAGAGGGGGGTCGATATAATATCTCGCACATAACAGCGTTATGGCACATAGTGTAGAGGATCATGGATTTTACGTTACTTTACCATCAAACGCTGGACTTGATGTTTTCGAAGATAATTCCTCTTCAAGTTATCGCGTCAATCTAGCGCAGCATATTAATTTAGAAGGATCGTGGCAAGTGGCTTTAACGGCGATTTCATAGCCACACACTTGGCATAACGTTCCAAAAGAATCAGCGTTCTTTGAATGGAGGAAGACGGGGGAAGAGCGAATTTCACGCCGAAATTTCACACCCGGATATTATGATACAATATCACAGTTAAAAAATGAGGTTGAAGCTCATCTTTGGGCAATAAAAGTTGGTATTTCTTTTTATACGAGCGCTGTTGAAAACAGGTTATACTTTCAAGAAGCAAATCCTTAGTACGAATTGCGTTTTTACGGACCAGTCACATACATTTTCGGCATGGAACCGGGGGAATGGACGGCTTCTTTCAAACATGTGAGCACTCCTCACCCGATGGACAGGAAAGCCGGATTCTACCACTTTTATTGTTACAGCAACGTGATCAAGCAGCAGATAGTGGGAGACGCATATGCCCCCTGATGCGGACGGTTGAAGTACAAGGTAAATTCGGTGATATAATTACTCAGACTTTTAACCAGACTTTCCACCCGATTATCTTCCTTTGGCACGGAAACACATTGAAAATATAGAAATAGAGCTAAAATCAGACCAGAATGTACCCATAAAATTCACCTACGGAAAGACAATTGTAAAATTGCATTTCCGACCCGCAAAGCTGCAAAAAAGTCTGAGATAATAACAGAAAGAACCCCTCGGTCAGAAAATTTTCTATAAAAAACGGCTGATGACAAGGTCGCTCATTCATTCCCTCATAAACCTCGGGCGCTGCAGCGTGGAAGAAACAATTTATTTTTATTTTTTTTTTACCTCGGCAAGAGTGTATATAAATCAACACGACTGCTAAATCTAAGGGATGATCCTCAGCGGTTCATCCAATATTACAATAACCAAGTAGGCAGGTTTTTACCGGGTTTTTATGGATCTGCAACAATGTACGGTCGGGGTATCGGATCGATATTTTCAAGATTATTCCGGTTCGTGTCACCTCTATTTAAATCAGGTTTCGCGTTGGCTAAACCGCAGCCAACATCGCAACAGATGTTATCGGACAAACAATGAATAAATTATCTGGTTCTAATCAAGAAGGGTCGGGAATTATGGTTCTGTCAAGAAGGGTGAGGAAGTGACCGCCGGGTCAACGCGTGCAGAACTCACAAAAACGCAGATCGCTTAAACTAAAGAAATCAAAAGAGAGAAGCAAGGCTAAAGGAAGAAAGTCAGCTCCTAGCAGAGATATGTTCAACTAACAGCTGATTCATAAAAAATAATTAATAATGGCTCTTCTGCATAACAAATCGGCCGAATGCACCCTAGCAGAGCTGGATTTATTTTCAGCTCCCATGACTTAGCTTTCTATAGAAGACAAGATTTACACTGAAATTTTACCGGTGTCAGCTCTGACTAGGGGCGGTCCTATTGAGTTTGTGATTCCGGGTGGCGAAAAATATCTTGACTTAAACTCCACATTGATTCACCTGTGGCTGAAAATCAACAAGGCGGACGGTACGAACCTGGATGACGCCGACGCTGTCGGGCTAATTAATTATCCTCTTAACACAATATTTCCACAATGCAACATTACGCTGGGAGACCGTTTGATATCTCAATCAAGCTCCACCCACCTGTACAGAGCGATAATCGAGACTCGACTCAACTATTCTGAAGATACGCTAAAGAGTCAATTTAGCACGGGGATGTTCTACAAAGACACAGCAGGTGCCATGGACTCTATTGTTGTAACCAACGGCCCGAACAAAGGTTTAAATACTAAAAGATCCTTATTCACCTTGGAATCCAACAAAGTCCACCTGTTGGGAGCACTTCACGCTGATATGCTTTTCTGTGAGAGGGCGCTGCTTAATTCAGTGGATCTGAGAATCAAATTAACAAGAGCCAGCGACGCATTTTGTCTGATGGGGCCCGTGACTCGACCTTTCAATTGCAAATTTTGGGTGCTTTTTATTAAAAAAGTTTCAGTTTCCCCCACAGTGCATCTAGGACATGCTTCCGTTTTATTGCGAGGGAACGCCTTGTATCCGCTTTCCAGAGTTAACGTTAAAACATATTCGATGCCTCAAAACTCGAGGATATATACTCAAGAGAACCTCTTTTTGGGAGCCATACCAAAATACATCGTTCTAGGAATGGTTCAACATGAGGCCTTCACGGGGCGGAGAGACCTGTCACCTTTCACATTTAAACACATGGACACAGAATACTTGGCGCTATGCCAGGAGGGCAGGCAGATCCCGGCCAAAGCTTTCCAGCCCCAATTCAATCGTTACATCTCAGTCAGAGAATTTTATAGCATGTACACGGCAACGGGGCGTCATTTAAAAGATCTTTCTCTCCCGATTGATCGGCCAGAATTCAACCGGGGATGCGCATTGTTTTTATTCAGCTTATGCCCTGCTGAAGACTGTGATGCTCTGTCACCTGTTTCTAACGGTAACTTAAGGCTGGAGATTCGGTTCAGAGAGCCATTGCCGCACACGACGACCCTCATAGTGTATGCGTGCTATGAGTCGATTTTGGAGATTAATTCGAGACGACAAGTTTTAGTAGATTATTATTAATTATGAATAAGCACCCGCTTGAGAGCCTGTTGCATCATTATTTACGGGACCGATTTCACGGGGTCTGAGCGTCCGATCAACTGTATTTTCTCCAGCGTAATTACGCAGGACCGACCTATTTTGTCGTAAACACACACCCCTCAGATATGCCTGGAGAGCACTGGCTGGCAATTACCTTGGAAGGAAACGTGGCATCCTTTTTCGATTCCTTCGGCATCCCTCCACAATCTGAAATGTATCCGTTGAGCATTTTAACATTTTTAAAAGAGAGATCGTCAGAAATAATGTATCATAATAAACAACTACAAGACATCATGTCCGTAGTGTGCGGGCAGCACTGTGTATTTTACTTGTGCAAAAGAGCTTGCAGTTTATCACTACAACATGTACTTAGTTTGTACAGCGATGATGTGATAAAAAACGTAAAAAAATATCAGCGTTGTGTAAAAAAACGAAATTATTGTTCTTTTAACCAGGGCACATGCTCCATGCAAATGTTTAAAGATTGTTACAAATTGTGATTTTGTGAAAAAAACATTTCAGTGTAATTGATTGAATTTTATTATTTGTGAAATATTTTTTTGCAGTGTAATTTTGTGAATTTTATTATTTGTGAAATATTTTTGCAGTGTAATTTTGTGAATTTTATTATTTGTGAATTTTATTATTTGTGAAATATTTTTCGCAGTGTAATTTTGTGACATTTTTTTTCATTGTAATTTTGCAAGGAGGAAACAAATGTACGTGAGAAAAATTAATTCAATAAATTGCTTTATTTAAAAAATCTGTATTTTTCTATAAAAACAACAACAACAACAAAAGTATTATGGGGAAAAATCAACCCATTTTGAAGGCCTTTTACGCTCCCTTTTCCCGCTAGCGATTTCGTTGTTTCCGTCAAATGAAGGGGAAAGGATGATTTTCTTTTTTTCTTTTCTGGAGGGGGAAAGGGTAATATTCTTTTTTTTTTCTCTTCTCGAGGTTCTCTCTTGAAACACCGGTATTCTTCACGCGCCTGCGGGTTATTAACTGAAGAAACCGGAATATTTAACTCGTGCAGAGCATGAAGGAAAGAATCCCAGCCTGTAGGCGAGGTCCCTCTTTTTTGTCTTTTAAAAGGCAATAAAAGGGTCTTGAATAAATCGACCAAATGAGACCCTTCGGTCACTCGCCCATGGTGAACAAATTCCCCTCTGCGCATCCATCCGTTATTCCTCTTGTTGAAAAAGGAATAATTTAAGTCAAATTAAAAAACTACAATTCGGTTCTTTTCCTTTTTCGTGGTCCCGGATCTCAGCTGCTGTCTTGGAGCCCACGCGAGAACACAAGAGGCGTACGCAGCGTGTTGGCGTCACAGAAGTTCAGAGTTTAATCCAATCAGTGGACAGTATAACACAAGACAGAAAATTTAAAGAAAACACAGTCACACATTAGTCACCTGATAGAATAATACAGATAGAGGAAAAACGAAGACGTCTTCGGAGAAATAGTCAGCCCAAAAGGAGCTAAAAATTGGCTATTTCTGCCTCATTTTCTTTGTGCAAGAGGTTTTATACTAGTAGGTGTGTTCTATTCAAATAGGGGGCAACACCTCTCGACCAATTAGAAGCCGTCTCCGAGCACCCCTGAAAACGGCACCTCCTCTCAACTCTGCTCGAATGATCAAAGAAACATACTGTATTTGGAATTCCCTGCCTCAACTCAAACAAATAAAGGCACATTTTATAAGCTTTTAAACAAATACTTTTTCGGGTAAACTGCAGGTCAAAAGTTTACCATGCCAGATGTTTGCTGGAGATTCCTTATTTCCTGAGACCGGAATGTGGCCCTGCTTTGAAATGCTTTTCACACAGATAAGATTGTCTCCCTCCTGTGGTTTTATTATTTTACAACCTCAGTGACACAAAAACTCCTAACTTTAAGTAAAAGATAGAGCTAACTCAAACACTAAAAAATGATTATATTTCCTCAACAGTCCCCCTTTTGAGGTCTGACATACTCAGACCTCACAAAATAAATTGATTAGTGTTTTAACCAAGGAATCAAAAAAATTTAGAATGACCAAACATTGATATAATCCTTTAGCAGTCCCCCTTTTTAAATAAAAGCCCTGTCCAAGCAGGACACCTCTGGTCTACAGCCCTATCATCTGCAGCACCTTGGAAAAACAAGTGATAGGGAGGTGGAGTAGGCGAGCTACCACCACCCGGACCAGTTACTTGTATCTCAAAATTAAACTCTTTATTCTACCTAGAGATGATAGAATTGTCCTGAGCGAAAATTTAATACTCAGCTGTAGAACCTAAAGAATTCATAATATTTCCAATCCAAATGTCAAATACCCATTAACCTTTTAAAATATGAAGATCTTATAACTCAATTATTTCAGGGGAATCAAACCACATTACAAATCATCACCCAGACTTAATAAAATGAAAACTGAATGAGTCACATAATACTAACTCAGGATGTCCACCAATTACAAAATCAATAATGAACACATACATCCTAATCCTTCAAAAGTATAAAATCAACACACGCAAAGCTGTGGAGGGAAAATCAGAACACACAAAAATCGATTACAACTGGTTTCATTTTCTATATTAGAGTCTCAAGAGTCCGTATCATGTCTTCTTTGATAGTCTGCAAAAATGAGGTCTTCATCAAAAATGAACCAAAATACGCGCATAAAGAACCGAAAGTTCATAAAGAGTTCGGAAGATAAAAACGCAAAAGTGGGGTCAATGTGTGATCCTCTTGAAGCTTGATCCTTCGCGTACCCTTATCAGGTTTTTAACCCTCAGGTTTCCCACCTGAGTGTCCGTTGCTCACTGAAAATTGGATTGTTATGCCAATTAAACAGTGAGTTTAAGGAGAGGTTTCAATCTCCTCTTTTCTCAATAAGGAGACCGAAAACAGGATTATTATGCCTGTTCCGGGTCTCTGTAGACTTCAATACTCAGGAAGCAGAAGTGGTCTCAGCAGGGATTCCCACTACACTTCTCACTGGAACCATTGATCCTCCTTGGTCTGGGGAACTGCGTGACGAAGCTCCTCCGTCCGAAGACTGAAGCTGCAGGTCCTCCTGTACATCTTGAAGAGCGCGCTGGGGCTCCTCAGCTTCTGTGCACTGACTCCAATGGAACCCAGCGCCTCCTTTTCCATGCAGATGAACAGCATCAGACGTCCTCTTCATCTCAGAATGGTCTGGTGAAGTGAAGTTCAGCCCCCGTCCTTCTGATGACTTTTAAACTGGACCCAGATGATTCCTGGAACTGGTCCGGGGACGTATGGTATTCTGCAAACTCCGGTACCAAACCTATGACTTCTTAAAAACATCATTATGAAATAAATGTGCAGGTTCACCTGTCCCTTCTGGAGTCCATGCACAGGTGTCGGAAACATCCTTCTCGTGTCAAACTCGTGTGAAGAGAACCCTGTTAATTTGTTAATGGACAACACATAAAAATATCGACCCATAGCAAAGCGTTTTATCCAATTTGAATTTAGACTGTGCACAGTTTGTAGCCAATTTCAACTTTTCTTAACTTTCATCCAAAATTATCTGTATAACGAATGAGCAAATTAGACCCAATACACCGCATATAAAACGCTTAGAATCTATCAATAAATCTCCAGTCGCTGTGAAAGAAAAAATTGATTAGGAACAATTGGTTGTACAAATTTTTCAAACATATCTTCATTTTGGGTCTCTGTGTTCCTTAATTCTCCTTGAAGTAAAATGAATTCCTTGGCAAGTCATAGATGAAAACTTAGTAATAGAGGAAACAACAATAAATGATCCTCTAATTATTTTGTCGTTTTAAATCCTATATTATTCTTATTATCAAATTTTATTTAAATAGTTTATTTCAATTTATCAGTCATGTAGAGATTTTGTATTAACTTTTTATTTTATTATTTTATGACTTCATTTCAGATTATAATTTCATTCCTTATGTTAACTCTCCTCTAATTATTTTCTATTTGTTTTATAAATATGTAACCTTGGCCCTTTTAACAAGCTGCTTCTTTAAAGCTGTATTTTTTTTACAGTTTATCTCTCTTTTATGTAGGGCTTACTTGAGAAATTAATGTTTCCCATCATTTTAACCCAAAACTTAACTATATTTTAGAAGCAGTTCCATGATTGTTCCTTTTAAATATCCAATTTAGACCACTTTAATTTTAATCATAATTTTTCATTTTAAAACCTCAAAGGGTGATCAGCTTGTTTTACAAAAATATGTTAACCGTGCCATTAAATATACAAATGATTTATCCCAATTAATCAACATTCTAAATCTCCAAATTTCAACCCTTTTAATATTTGATTCATTTTTCTTTTTAAATACTTATTTATCTTATTTAATAATGAATTATCCTTTTTATTTCTATCCATTATCAATATATTTTCAATTTTTTGGGGAGAAGCTTGATACAACTAAATTTATTAGATTCTGTAAACTTTATTTTTAGACCTTCCTGGATGACTTATTTAAACAACTTATTTTGAATCATATGAAGTGAGATGCAATCATGCATGTTAATTATGTTCTATTCCCTCTTTATTCTATAACAGAACTAATGGTCTGTGATAGAATATCATAAAAAGACCATACAAATTAAATAGAGAAATCCGTCACTGCTAACCCATGTCCCATGTCTCAGGTGGATGCAAATGTAATATGGTGTCCCAGATTCCATTACAATCTGCACACCGCAATCAACAAATTCATATTTGATTCAAAATTTAGAAAGCAAGAAGCAACGTGGTGCTTTTAGCTCATTGTGTACTCAGTCCACCTCAGTATGTTTAAATACAAATGCCAAATGCGGTCGAACTTCCGATTCCACTGAAATACTGCAACTGAGGAATAACCAAATGACATTTAGATCATTTACCTCCGTAGGTAAAACGTGGCACCAATGTAAGTCAGTTATGGTTAAAAAATAGGTAATCTTAATTAGTCCCTTCACCACTCTTGTCAGTCTGAAATTAAAAAATTAGAATGATTTGAGACAAACGGAGTGAACCACTGAGGCAAATAATGCTTGTCTGAAAAATGCAGAGAGTCATAAACACCAGTCTTGCAATCATAAATCTTTTGAGATGTTCTGTTTGTTTTCACAACCCTACCATAGCAAAAAGGTCAGAATGTCAAGCGAGAAGAATGTGAGGCACTAAACCCAGTAAATATAGTATGCTCTCTGGCAAATTAAGTTAGATAAAATAAAAAAAAATAGACATCTCACTCAATACGAGATAAATTTGGAAAAATAGTGAAATTTCACCAACTCGAACTGACAACTGGCAGTGGTTTGCATCTCAGAGGCCAAAACAGCTGAAGGAGGGGTCAGAGGACTAAAGTCACATGCGACAGGTGGAGAATCCAGTACCACCAAGCAACTAGACAAACAGGACATCCACTGAGCTATAGCCTGAACTGTGCAGAGTCCATTTCACTCAGAAACGGCACAGGGTATGCAATGTCCCTTAATTGAACTGAGGTCAGCTCTCGATGACAGCAGTGGTCTTGGGGAGGAGACACAGCAAAAGTCACAGAACCACAGAGGATCTCCTCCCATCATTCTCCATCCCCCATCAGTATTTCTTTTGATCCATGAAGTGTGACCTCCTGCCGAAGTCAGCCGTAGCACGCTTGAGATAACAGTCAGAGAGTACATCCATCCCTGGGTCCTGTAATGACCCAAGTAACAGGAAATAGCAGGTAAACTCCACCGACCTCAGTTTTTGAAGATGTCGTCACTTCCACTGAACAGTCCATTTCAGAGGCACAGTTCGTAATTGCAGTGGTGTGGGCAGCCAAGTCTTTGGCTTAGAGCAACAGCAGACACCTGAAGCCAGATGCCAAGCGACACCATCATCTCACACCTCTCAGCATGGTTCCAGCCTCAGGAACCTACCCCCAAAAGCAACTTCAACCTCCAAGAGCAGAACTGCCAGTGTAAAATAAAACAAGTTAACGAAAAATCAAACAAAAGTCTATACCAACGTTCCTTACTGCAAAATGTCAAATGAACTTTCAGTCCTCTGTGTCTTATTAAGGTTCCACAGAGCACTCCGCCATTCCTCTCGCTTCACACCCCAATTTCTGTAAAGAAAAGAAAAATAGAATTAAAGCAAGACGTTTCACAATCAAATGTGGTAGAAGTAATGTATTAAGCGCACTTACTGTTTTTGATCCATGCAAAGCAGCACCTCGAAGGCATTCACTCCGCTTGTGCCAAATAACCATCAAATTTAAACTCACACTCTCACTCAAACTCTTGAAGGAATCAAAACGACATCTAAAATGTCCTAATACGAACACATTTTCAAAAATTGTGATCTGTTTGCATGTTGGCGAATGATCACAAACTTGATAATAGTTTTATCCAAAGTGTTTCCCCCAAAAGTAACATCCACCAGTGACTGCACAAAGAAATCAGTAGTGACACAGAAATCTACTATTTTTAAATGTAATTCAACATGACATAGATGCTTAACTGTCGTCCGGCTTTATTTCATCAATTTTTAGTCTAAATAAAAACAGACATCGTATTTTAGTGAAGCATAAAGGCAAGATAAGATCTCCTTACATAATTAAATCCATAATTCACTATTGTCGAATGAAGGTCAAAATTTTTGTTTAAGATATTCACAATTGACTGCCTCCAAATCTTACCAATTTAAGTAAGGGCTATTTAGCCTTCTCCCCTATTTATATAATAAAACCATCATTTTGAAAACAATTTATAGGTGGAAAACCAAAAATAGAAGAATTGCGCTCCTTTCAACATGTCCAATTAGCAACCCATGTGTCACACAAACCAACCATTAATACAATTAAGTTAGTATGTTAGTCAGTATTATTACATTATAGGTAAAACAAACAGAATGCAGGTGCAACCCAAAAACATAAAAACATATGGAATGTCTCACAGCAATTAAAAGAGTCTCATGTTCACCTATAGTGTACATCACACTCCAACATGTGCAAGAAAGATTTTCGTTAAACATAAAGATACAATTCTTTCCAAACATATCCCTCCAGATGTGAAACCAAAACCCAACTTGTTCAAGGTTCTAAACACAGTCTTTATAACACCTTGCCTGAAAGAAACAAAATGATCAGAAATCAAAGTAACATATTTCCACACAAAATGCATCTTCATGTGCGTAGAATCACCTAATAGAAAAAATATGCATTAGTCAATACGTCCCGATTTATCCATAGGAAAAGTAGGAAAGAAATACAATTAAAGCAGTAAATGATTAGAACCTGTTGGAATTGAAATACATTATGACAGGAACCACGATTTCCAGAATTATCATGTCAATTTCATATATTATGCAGGTATGTATTGTAAAGAACCTTATATTTACTATTGTCTGTGTTTCCAACCAAAATCCTAATTAAATGACCAAATTAAAAACTGAAGTCCTCAAAGGGGTGCGGGCTTTAATGTCATTTTATCACCTTCCCAGACTCACTGTATATTTCTGTCACATACTGTTTCATTTCATAATTTCATATAGAACCATCTGCATACAGACTTCATACGTTATCACTTTGTAGCACTCCAATGTGCTGTTTCCCTTGTGTCTGGGGCAGAACTGCGTGCACAGACAGTTCAGCCACAGAAACATCCAAACTAAAGTGCAAATCGCAATGAAATAGAGTCAATCAGCCAATTATCATTAGTATATCGTAGGAGCCTAATTCCTACCATACCTAAGCATACAGAGAAAGTGTAAAATGTTCATCAAAGCTGGGGTAATTCAAACAACCAGCCCTGAGACTTGCAGCCATCTAAATGGTTCGAAACAATAAAAATATAAAATAAAAATCATCGGAACAAAAATCCATATACCTGGAGACTGGCCGCTCAGATGTTCACATCATAAACTACTCATTAACTGAACTTCAGAATAAAAATGCGCGGCCTCAATCCAGGCATACAGTGAAAGTGCGCGTACACATTTATAGCGTCGCAGTCCCGCATTTTCCAACATAAGCTGCGAATCGTCTGCCTTCACTCTAACGGCGTCCCACAGACACACAGCTCCGTACAGGGACACCACACACATACAAATACACAATTACACACTCACTTATACACACACAAACAGCTACACACGGACACACAAAGTAACACAGAACAGGCGCTATGACGCACAAAGACAAACAGCAAAATACAGTGAAACAAAAATTCACACAATCACACAGACAACATATAATAGTAGCTCAGGTAACCAAGAAAAAGAACAAACAGACAGTAGAAAGACAGGAGCCGGCTTAAAATTATGCAATGCGAAAGAAAACTTCCACAAACTTATTCAACTCTTTTCTTCTTTTTTTCTTATAGTTTGCTAAAAGCCGGGTCAAGCTTAATTGACAAAATGTTCTTCAATCCACTAGTCCAATCTCCACTTTTTGTGAGTTGACCAGGAGGGTGACATTCATTTATTTACCCGGTCGAATTAGAATTTCTGTCCGAAACAGTCCCAGACTTGTTGGACGCAGTCCCAGACTGCCAGCCAATCGACCCTGAAATGGTAAGTCTCTTTTTTGGAATGAGCAACTTTCCTCAGCCGATTCAGACTGAATAACTAAGAACACACTAAATATGAAGCCAATTAATTCGTATTTATAGGCACAGGAATCTTCCTAAAGGCCACGAATCGAAGCCTAGCGTTCAGCAGAGTTTGCACCTCTGTTTTGGGCCCGCCTTTGCCCCCTGTAGCGTGTGTTCAACAATTAACCATTAAATCATACAGTATATGCTCTTTTTCGGTTGAAGATTTCTACGCATTGCATAGAAAAAAATTCTGAACGTCCGCAACGCCACTACCAATATGGCGCTCACCACAAATCGAAAGTAAGAAATGAATAAATCTTACCAACTCGCAGTTACAAACCGCAACGAATCCTCAAAGTCCCCACAGAGGGCTCCAGGCTGCAGAACCGGAGAGCCCCCAAATGTTGAAAAAGGAATAATTTAAGTCAAATTAAAAAATACAATTCGGTTCTTTTCCTTTTTCGTGGTCCCGGATCTCAGCTGCTGTCTTGGAGCCCACGCGAGAACACAAGAGGCGTATGCAGCGTGTTGGCGTCACAGAAGTTCAGAGTTTAATCCAATCAGTGGACAGTATAACACAAGACAGAAAATTTAAAGAAAACACAGTCACACATTAGTCACCTGATAAAATAAGACAGATAGAGGAAAAACGAAGACGTCTTCGGAGAAATAGTCAGCCCAAAAGGAGCTAAAAATTGGCTATTTCTGCTTCATTTTCTTTGTGCAAGAGGTTTTATACTAGTAGGTGTGTTCTATTCAAATAGGGGGCAACACCTCTCGACCAATTAGAAGCCGTCTCCGAGCACCCCTGAAAACGGCACCTCCCCTCAACTCTGCTCGAATGATCAAAGAAACGTATTTGGAATTCCCTGCCTCAACTCAAACAAATAAAGGCACATTTTATAAGCTTTTAAACAAATACTTTTTCGGGTAAACTGCAGGTCAATAGTTTACCATGCCAGATGTTCGCTGGAGATTCCTTATTTCCTGAGACCGGAATGTGGCCCTGCTTTGAAATGCTTTTCACACAGATAAGATTGTCTCCCTCCTGTGGTTTTATTATTTTACAACCTCAGTGACACAAAAACTCCTAACTTTAAGTAAAAGATAGAGCTAACTCAAACACTAAAAAATGATTATATTTTCTAAATGCTAGAAACGATTATATTTCCTCAACACTAGCGTACCAGGTTTGTTAGAAAGTTTGTTAGAAAAACCTTCATTGTTCATCCGATCCCCAGCATAGTGTTCTTTTGAAGGGTAGGGCCCAACGTAGCGCAAATTCTCCTTGGAGGAGAATAAATGAGGAAAAAATCCTTTTGATTGGTCGTTAAAACACAGCACTTTAGGCATCTGACTCAGCTTCATAGTAAGAAATGAAATTTGTAATCAGGCTCAGTAAAACACAGAATCTTACTCCCGGTCATAAAGATTGCTAGGAGAAATAGCCAGTTCAGTCATCGCATTCAAAAGAATGTAGCTGTCGTACCTTCTCGCGTTGTGTGCTATAAATACAGTACATAATTTTTAAACATCGGTTTTCTGTAACGAAGTATAAATCTCCACGCACAATCAAGGCCGTATGAAAACCAGCAGTCACCTTTTCAAGTTTAGGCAGAGACTAGGAATGGTCACTTTGATCAGAACGGCGTGCATGTAGCATGCCGTTCTGATCAAAATATGATTCAAAATCATAAAACACAATTTTGTCATCCAATTGATCAGTTTTAGCGAGAGGTTGAATATAACAGATGTTTGCTGTCTGTTATAGGAGAGCCGGGTTCTATTTTTTCTCCACAAATCATGCATTTTGTTCCGCAGATGTGTCCTTTTCCCTGCTTAGTGATGGGCACATAATATATTCTTTTACAAAGCGTGCACATCTTGGTAATCTCGCATTCGCTCGCAAAGGTTTCAGCACGAGGTTTGAACGCGGGGTCCTTGTGTTTGTCCAAACATAAGGAGTTTTGACAGATGGGAGGAGATCCTCTGTGGTTCTGTGACCTTTGCTGTGTCTCCTCCCCCAAGACCACTGCTGTCATCGAGAGCTGACCTCAGTTCAATAAAGGGACATTGCATACCCTGTGCCGTTTCTGAGTGAAATGGACTCTGCACAGTTCAGGCTATAGCTCAGTGGATGTCCTGTTTGTCTAGTTGCTTGCTGGTACTGGATTCTCCACCTGTCGCATGTGACTTTAGTCCTCTGACCCCTCCTTTAGCGTGTTTTGGCCTCTGAGATGCAAACCACTGCCAGTTCTCAGTTCGAGTTGGTGAAATTTCACTATTTTTCCAAATTTATCTCGTATTGAGTGAGATGTCTATTTTTTTTTATTTTATCTAACTTAATTTGCCAGAGAGCATACTACAGTATATTTACTGGGTTTAGTGCCTCACATTCTTCTCGCTTGACATTCTGACCTTTTTGCTATGGTAGGGTTGTGAAAACAAACAGAACATCTCAAAAGATTTATGATTGCAAGACTGGTGTTTATGACTCTCTGCATTTTTCAGACAAGCATTATTTGCCTCAGTGGTTCACTCCGTTTGTCTCAAATCATTCTAATTTTTTAATTTCAGACTGACAAGAGTGGTGAAGGGACTAATTAAGATTACCTATTTTTTAACCATAACTGACTTACATTGGTGCCACGTTTTACCTACGGAGGTAAATGATCTAAATGTCATTTGGTTATTCCTCAGTTGCAGTATTTCAGTGAAATCGGAAGTTCGACTGCATTTGGCATTTGCATTTAAACATACTGAGGTGTACTGAGTACACAATGAGCTAAAAGCACCACGTTCCTTCTTCCATCCATCCATCCATTTTCTTCCGCTTATCCGGGATCGGGTCGCGGGGGCAGCAGCTTCAGAAGGGAGGCCCAGACTTCCCTCTCCCCAGCCACTTCTTCCAGCTCCTCCGGGGGAACCCCAAGGCGTTCCCAGGCCAGCCGAGAGACATAGTCCCTCCAGCGTGTCCTGGGTCTTCCTCGGGGCCTCCTCCCGGTGGGACGTGCCCGGAACACCTCACCAGGGAGGCGTCCAGGAGGCATCCTGACCAGATGCCCGAGCCACCTCAACTGGCTCCTCTCGACGTGGAGGAGCAGCGGCTCTACTTTGAGTCCCTCCCGGATGACCGAGCTTCTCACCCTATCTCTAAGGGAGAGCCCGGCCACCCTGCGGAGGAAACCCATTTCGGCCGCTTGTATCCGTGATCTCGTTCTTTTGGTCATGACCCAAAGCTCATGACCATAGATGAGGGTGGGAACGTAGATCGACCGGTAAATCGAGAGCTTTGCCTTTTGACTCAGCTCTCTCTTCACCACGACGGACCGGTACAGCGCCCGCTTCACGGCAGACGCCGCCCCAATCCGCCTGTCGATCTCCCGCTCCCTTCTTCCCTCATTCGTGAACAAGATCCCCAGATACTTAAACTCCTCCACTTGAGGCAGGACGACCCCCCTGACCCGGAGAAGGCACTCTACCCTTTTCCGGCTCAAGACCATGGCCTTGGATTTGGAGGCACTGAGCCTCATCCCGGCCGCTTCACACTCGGCCGCGAACCGTTTCAGCGAGAGCCGCAGATCACGATCTGATGAAGCCATCAGGACCACATCATCCGCAAAAAGCAGAGATGCGATCCTAAGGCCACCAAAACGGATCCCCTCAACACCTCGGCTGTGCCTAGAAATTCTGTCCATGAAAGTAATGAACAGAATCGGTGACAAAGGGCAGCCTTGGCGGAGTCCAACTCTCACCGTAAACGAGCCCGACTTACTGCCGGCAATGCGGACCAGACTCTGACACTGGTCATACAGGGACCTGACAGCCCGTATCAAAGGGCCCGGTACCCCATACTCCCGGAGAACCCCCCACAAGGCCCCCCGAGGGACACGGTCGAACGCCTTCTCCAAGTCCACAAAACACATGTAGACTGGTTGGGCAAACTCCCGTGCACCCTCCAGGACCCTGCTGAGGGTGTAGAGCTGGTCCAGTGTTCCACGACCAGGACGAAAACCACACTGCTCTTCCTGAATCCGAGGTTCGACTATCCGACGGACCCTCCTCTCCAGGACCCCTGAATAGACCTTTCCAGGGAGGCTTAAGAGTGTGACCCCTCTGTAATTGGAGCACACCCTCCGGTCCCCCTTTTTAAATAGGGGGACCACCACCCCGGTCTGCCAATCCAGAGGAACTGCCCCCGATGTCCATGCGATATTGCAGAGTCACGTGAGCCAACACAACCCTACAACATCCAGAGCCTTAAGGAACTCCGGGTGGATCTCATCCACCCCGGGGCCCTGCCACCGAGTAGTTTTTTGACCACCTCGGCGACTTCGTCCCCAGAGATTGGAGAGCCCAACCCAGAGTCCACAGGCTCAGCTTCTTCAACAGAAGGCATGTTGGTGGGATTGAGGAGGTCTTCGAAGTATTCTGCCCACCGACCCACAACATCCCGAGTCGAGGTCAGCAGCACACCATCCCCACTATAAACAGTGTTGGTGCTGCACTGCTTCCCCCTCCTGAGACGCCGGATGGCGGACCAGAATCGCCTCGAAGCCGTACGGAAGTCTTTCTCCATGGCCTCTCCAAACTCCAAACAAGTTTTATCACAAGATAAAACTAACTTAAAAGGAAAACCTCCAAGACAAATTCAAGTTCTGCAGAAAAACTGACCAAATATATTTAATTTGATGAGCCCAGGAATCAACGAGGGACGAGCTGATCAAATGTTTCTTCCAATGAATAATTTTCTGGTCGATGATCAGAAGATGATCAGCTTCAAACTCTAAGAGAACAAGAATGAGAAGGACAGAAATTATTTGGATGATCAATATGCAGAATATTGATTGATCGGTTTAATCTGGATCGATTTGAGACCATTAAAGTTCAGCGTTCAGCCCTGACTGGAAACTTTAACCTGTTTAATGTCTGATGTTTGTGTCTCAGTCAGCCAGAGGAACAACTCCGACTGCATCTACATCTGTGTGATGGCGGGGAAAACGAGTAGGTAAAGATCTGCTGCGGGCGGCGACTTCAGCCCAGGATAATCTGTCATGTTTTCCCCTCAGAGTCTTTAAGAAAAACATTTTAGTTTCTCCAAAGGAAGTGAATATTCCTTTTGTCTGATTGAAGTGCGTTTTGTCCAGGCAGAGAGCTGAGTGGCTTCTGGGCCGGCGGCTCCGTCACGCCGCTCTTCAACCAGACGATCGTTGAAGGACTAAACAGAGGTTTGTTTAATCTGCTGGGAGATTTAATTCAAAGACTGGACATGAACTTAGATGCACTAATAATAAACTAAATAAATCTGCTATTTGGTTCAAACTTGGCCGTTTAAACCAGAGCTGTCCAAAGTCGGTCCTGGAGGCATCTCTCCCTAGTGGTTGTGACAACCTCCTCAGCAGGTCACTGTTCTGCTTTGGACTCTAATCACCATCATTTGATGCAGGTGTGTAAAACCAGGGAGAGACATAAAACATGCAGGATGCGGGGCCTCAGGACCGACTTTGGACACCCATGGTTTAGAGCAGAGATGATTGTTGAGACCAGAGTTTATATTACTTGCATTTTTAGGAAGAGCTTGAAATTTTATTTTAAAAAATAAATTCCCAAATAAACTTAAGAATTAAGGAGGAAAATATGAATCTGTAATATTTGGTTGTGGATTAAAATCAGTGGTGGTTTAAAATCTTTACAGATAAACTGATTTAGTTTGCTTTACATATTCCTGAATGTTTGAATAAAATGTAAAATAAAAAGAACAAATATGGAAAATCTTTCGTCTGCATTTCTAAATTTGTTTCTGTTTTATTTACTGAAGTGAATCAAATATTTTAAATAGTTTTACAGAAAAACTTGTTTAATGTAAAAAGACTTAAACTGTAAATGTATTATTTGTTAATGTAATCTGTTGTATATAATGCACATTTACTTTGTTTTCAAAGCTTTTCTTAGCCAAACCGGCTAACGTAGCATCATGCTAGCTTCTGACGCTGCCAGGTTTAGCTAACGCTAACAGACAGAAATTCAAATGTTTGTTTTCAGATTTTTTCATCTGCAGTTGTATTTTCCTAAACTTTAAACTTATTTCTGTTTGATATTAATAATTTTTGGTCTTTTTTGTCCAGCCGTTTCTTCTGTCATGTTTTCACATAACCAAGCAAGTATTTCAGTGTATTTTATATCAAACAAGAACATTCACATCTGACCTTTGACCTTTCTGTCTTTTCTTAAAGTGGCCAACATCTCCTCCATTCAACTTCCTGTTGGTGAGTCATAAAAACCAGATTATTCAGCTCCAGGTGTTAATCTGAACCTCAGGTCAGGTTCCTGTTCCTCCAGGCTCAGGTTTGGTTCATTTCACTCAAAATCTGTTTCTCAATAAATCTCCATTATTTGGTTTAAGCTCAGTGGCATCTACATGTTTCACAAGTTTGATTCCTTCACTGCTGTAAAGAACTGGTGACAAATCGCAGCCCTGCGGGACACCAGAATTTAAAAACAGATTAGATTTAAATCCTGTGAAAATAAGAATAAGAAACTTGTTGCCTTTACACAAACTAGTTGATACTTTTCAGAACGTAAAGTTCAAAATCACAAGATAAAACTAACTTACAATTAACTTTCAGCAAAAGACGTGAAAAGATGTCAGTAGTTAGTGAATATTGATGAAACATACTTGCTAGTTGCTCTTTCAGTTTCGTTCAGTTAAAAAAATGGGAAAATGTCTGATAAGTGAAATAATCTGTGTCGGAGTGATTTTCCATCTAAGGAGTTGTTTTTGCAAAAGGATTTGGCATTTCACTAGTTCAAACTGACCTGACTACCTTCCCTCCAGTTGCGTACAAAGTGCGCAAATGGACTTGGAAGGAATGTTGTCTGGACACGATAGCATCAACAATCTGAGACAAATTAGTCTATTTGGTATTTTTGAGAAGGAGCAGATGATGTGGTCTGTTGGAATGGTGGAGTCTTATGACTTTGTTTGGATTTCCAAAAATATATTAAAGGTCGTCCAACACACACTAGTGAGAGAACCCTCCAGGGTCTGTTGGCAAAAACAATGCCTTTTCGCCATTGGTTGAAACTTTCCAACACACACCGAATTGACCTGAGAAGTATTTAGGTAGCTGTTGTCAGACTTCAGGAGAGTTTTTTTTGAAAAGGACTATGGAAGATTTTCGAGTCCTGTAATCTGTGGAATGTAATAAATCTCTGGCTCGTCTTGGCCTAAACAGTGAGAACTATGTCTCAGAGTGTTATTTCCTATTAATTTTATATTTAAGAGTAAAGCCACCCTTTAATTCTTCAGTATCTGCCAAGTTAGTTTTGTCTTATTTCACGTTTATTGAGATATTGACACAATAAACTAGAAAAAAAGCCTTTATTAGGATTTTGTTTTGCAGTGTAGCAGGTCATTTCCTGAAACGTTCATTGAAACTACAAAGTACTGGAAGTTAATATTTGCCTTTGCACAACTTATAAAGTACTTTTACTGGTTGCTCTTAAGGAACACAATGATTCTTTCCCAAAACTTAATGATAATTTCCTGAAACGTTCATTGAAACTACAAAGTACTATCCTGGAAGTTAATATTTGCCTTTGCACAACTTATAAAGTACTTTTACTGGTTGCTCTTAAGGAACACAATGATTCTTTCCCAAAACTTAATGATAATTTCCTGGACGTTATGAGGTAACAGTTCTGACAGCCGGGTCCACAAAGGTACTGAAAATTAATTATTTGGTCTTTTAACTTTCACATTATGCCTCTTTAATCTTAAATTTGATGCATAAATTGTGACGGTTTTATTGCTCATGTTTCCTCCAGCTTCGCCATATCTGAGCAGAACATCGTCAACAACGTTAAAGGTCATGACCTCTGTGACTGTCACACAGACGTCCTCCAGGCCTCCAGGCTTCACCACAGGACGTCCATCAACTGAGACGCCAAACATCAGGACGAGTCAAAGCGTCTCAACTCCACAGATCAGGACAGCAGGAGCAGCAGAGGCGACATCAGCTGGAACCACGAGACGACCAACCAGCACCGCAGCTGAAGCTCCGCCTGCGGTCACAGCACAACCTCCTGCAGACGCAGCCACATCTGTAGCCACAGGCACAGCAGCATCAGCAGCCAAACGAATAACCACAGCCTCAGCTTCAGCTTCGTCTGCAGCCCCATCACCAGCCACATCAGCAGCTGCAGCTGGAGCTCCGCCTGCGGTCACAGCCCCACCTCCTGCAGCCGCAGCCACGTCTGCAGGCACAGCCGCAGACGTAACTGTAGTTCCAGCTTCGCCTCCGGTCACAGCCCGACCTCCTGCAGCCGCAGCCACATCAGCAGCTGCAGCCGCAGCTGTAGCTCTGCCTCCGGTCACAGCCCGACCTGTAGCTGCAGCCACGTCTGTAGCCGCAGGCACAGCCACAGCTGTAGCTCCGCATCCGGTCACAGCCCAACCTGCAGCCGCAGCCACACCTGTAGCCACAGGCACAGCAACATCAGCAGCTGCAAGAATAACCACAGCCTCAGCTTCAGCTTCGTCTGCAGCCACATCACCAGCCACATCAGCAGCTGCAGCTGGAGCTCCGCCTGCGGTCACAGCCCCACCTCCTGCAGAGGCAGCCACATCAGCAGCCGCAGCTGCAGCTGTAGCTCCACCTCCGGTCACAGCCCGACCTCCTGCAGCCGCAGCCACATCAGCAGCCGCAGCTGTAGCTCCGCCTCCGGTCACAGCCCGACCTGTAGCTGCAGCCTCAGCTTCACCTGCAGCCACAGCCGCCCTGAAATCACCTGACAGCCTGGTGGAAACAAGCGTTTCTCTAACATCTCCTCTACAAACGACCTTCACTAGACCTTCAACCCTCCGACCAGCAGGTCGACCTGCAGAGACGACGCCGAGCAGCAGAGATACAACACCTGACCAGTCCAGGTGAACATTGACCAGGTGAACATTGACCAGGTCAACACTGACCAGGTAAACATTGACCAGGTAAACACTGACCAGGTGAACATTGACCAGCTGAACACTGACCAGGTAAACACTGACCAGGTAAACACTGAGCAGGTTTCTGAGGAAGCCGGTCAGCTGCTGATGAAACGTCAGGTGTTTTATGATGGAATTAAGTTCTTAAAATCAAACATTTAAAGCTCAAAAGTCACTGAGTTGGGAACTAAATACTTAGTTTTCATGCTAAATATTTATTTTCCAAACTAAACATGAAGGTCTGAGCTAAATATTCGGCTAATATAAACATGATTTTCACAAAATAAGTTATGGATGAATAAACAGTCTTAAAAGTCTTAAACCTACATATTAGTTAAATATTTAGCTTGGACATAAATATTTAGTTTCTAACCCAGAATGTAGTTATCAACTGGAATAGTTAGTTTGGCTGCTAAATATTAGATTACAAAATAAATATTTAGGTTTTAAAGTAAACATTTTCCTCTAATTTAAACATTTATTTGGGAATTAAATGTCTCCTTTCCAAACTAAATATTCAGCTTCCTGACTAAAAGTTTCATTTAAAGGATAATTTTTTAATATTTAGTTTGCTGTTCTGACATGATGAAAATCTGACTTTGAAAAATAAAACCCACATTTTCTTTATAACAGGTTAAATAAACAAAAATATGCTTTTAATTTTAAAGATTTACAACCTGTTGGATTTCCAGGCAGCTGAAAATGTTTCCTGATTTATTTCTATATCATGTTTTTCTCCAAATCAGAGCAACAGCCGACGTTTCACCTCTTCAGCATCTTTACTGCTGGAATAATGAGGAACTTATTCTGTAGTGACTTCCTGCAGCGCAGCGTCTCCTCTGACGTAAAACCAACATTAGATACGTTTTATTTGTTCTTCTTTGTCACATTGAGACAAAACAGACGGATGACTGATATGAACATGGAGGAGCAGCTTGGAGGCCTCGTCATGCTGCTGTCCTCCAGCTGAGAGCCGGTACTGATCGACCCGATCGACCCGCTCGACCCGATCGACCCGAACAGAGCAGCATCAGAACCGACCGCCGTCATTCTGGGCTCATTGACGGCGTCTGATTCAGTTTGAGGCGGGCGGAGTGGGTGGAGGAGCTGCAGATGGAGGAGGCAGAGCCGGAGATGGTTGCCATGGCAACAGGAGGGGCAGCCCTTCTTTATGGAGGAGATTTAATGCAGAGCAGCACCAACGCTTAAAGAGGAATAATTAATAAATATCTACATATTTTTAGTAGCTTTACATAAATACCAATTTTTTTCTTTATTTTAATTTTAAGGATTGGTGGTTTTTATGCCCATTTTTTTTTAAACTCTTGTTTGTTTTATTTATCAAGGTAGTTTATTTTAAAAATTTACGCTAAAGTTATGTTTGTTTTTTTTCATGTATTTAAAAGACAAAAGATTTAAAATGTTGGTCAAATCTGGACTTCAGGGTGAATCTCGGCTTTGTCCGCAGTTCTCATCAGAACCACTAGATGGCGGTAACGTTACACCGTCCATCCTCCTTCATCACCTTGACTTTTGCCCAGCAACAGGCGCAGCTGCACCAGCCTGCGCAGTTTGTCTTTAGTTTGCAGTGAAATGAGCTATTAGCTGCGTAAGTTGCTGCGGGCAGAAAAATAAGAACCATGATCTGATTATCGATCAGCTGGGAGAGAAAACTGAGAGGGTCGATCTGATCTGATCTGATCTGATCTGAAATGATCTGATCTGATCTGATCTGATCCGGGGAAAAGGTGGAGAGGTCAGATTTATGTTCATGTTGATTCCTTTGTCAAAGGTTTGCAGGTGGATGATGGAGCAAAATGAACTTGTTCAGAGGAATCTCTACCTGAATCATATGAACTGGTTCACCAGCAGGAGGTGATTCAGTCCTTCGGTTCAGGTGTGTCAGACCTCCAGAAGCTTTTGGATGTCGCGACTGGAGGGCTGGTTGGACGGAGTGTTGGAGGGAGAAAAATTAGTTCATTTCCACCAAATAATATCAGAAATTTTCTAGGAAGAAAAAATTAATTTCTGAGTTTGAAAAAAATCTGAAATTTTAAGATCAATCTTAGAAATCTTTTAGGAACAAAAACGTTAATGAGTTTATGAGTTTGAAAAGTTGCAAATTTTCTAGAAAAACGTTGACATTTCTAAAACAAAAAGAAGGTCAGATTTTTTTTAGTTTTTCTTTAGTAAATTTCTGAGATGAATCTCAAAACTTCAGATTTTTCTCTAGAAAACGTTTCTGTGTCATAAATGTGTGTAAGTGTTTCCATCAGCCAGTGACCAAAGCGTCTGACAGTCGGTCAGACCAGAGTGAGGCTGAGCAGAGGAAACCTCACAGGTTGGATCAGCATCACAATCCAAAGCAAACCAAGTCAGAAAGTTAAACATAAAAGAAGGTTTTGGTGTGGCCTAGTCAAAGTCAGGGCTTGTAGCTGGAGTGAAATGATCTAAAACAAACTGTTTATGTCCTAAGATGCTCAAATGTACCTGAATAAAAACTTTTCTGCAAACCAAAGGGTCAAAATTTCTCCACAGAGATTTAAAGATTTATTAATAATTAATGGATAAAATAATTTACTGAGTTAATCTTATTTGATCTGAATCATGCTCCTCGTGATTTTCTGCAGGGTGAGTTTCTAAATGTGTCATTAGTTTTGTTTAAATCTATTTTATGCTAATGAGCAGCGGTTGCTCCTCTAATGGATTAACGACGTTTGTAACAAAGAAACTCCTGATTTGAGTTTAAATGTTTTCCTCCCAGAGATTAATTATGTTTGCTTGTTTTTCACCTTTTGCTTGTTGGTTTCTAACCTGTAATCATGCAGCAGGTAGAGACGCAGACCTCAGGGACTTTGGATGTCTCTGACTGCAGTGACCTTTGACCCTGTCTCTCGAGAGGCTGTCCCTGGAGGAGGCCGGAGCCTGGCGGCGAGGCGGAGACGCTCGGCGAGCTGAAGTTGCAGCCCTGCGTCCTGGAGCTCTGCCGGTTCTTCTCCAGTGCCTCTGCAGGCCGCTGAGCCGGACGACCAGCACCAAAAGGTTTCCACACGTCACTCCGCCGCCCCCTGCTGGCCAGGATGTTAAATTATCCATCATCGGGTCAGATAGAAACTCAGATACTGAGGGGAAGGACAGAAACATGCAGGTTTAAAGATAAAAACTCTTTTTGGTTTGCAACTAAAAATAGTTTTTACTGATGTTCTGGAGTCAATGCAGCTGGATGAGCAACAGGAATAATAATCCCAGCAAGGGAACCATAATCTGAGATAAACACACATAACATATTTATTAGCTGGTGGGAGTCAGGAGAAACGGAGCCAGATTGACTGAAACGATTCCAAAACGAGGCTGATTGTCTCAGGTGGAGGTCAGAACATGGACGGACCGGGAACTGGAGAGCTTTGGGTCAGTTTTCCTACCAGAAAAGAGTTTTACTGTCCCTTCTGGTTTGGTTTGGTATGGTTTGGTCTGGTTTTGTCTGGTCTGGTCTGGTTTGGTTTGGTCTGGTTTGGTCATTTGATTGTCTTCTTGCTGTTGGTCGGTCCGACTCGGATCAGAACTTCATTCTGGGTCGTTGTTGACTTTAACTGTTAGAGAAGCTTTGATTGCCACCTGCTGTACCTGGAGGTTTTCCACTGACAGGAAACCTTCATGTAGAACCAGAAATATCTGGATGCACCCGTTACCATGGCGACACAATCTGATACACGGGTTTAGGAGAAACACTGGAGATGCAACCAGCCTGGTGTCACATTGTGGGCAGAAAAGGTTCTGGCTTCAGCTCTCCTGAAGTCACTGAAAACCGTTTATGATTTTCAGTGACTTCCTCATATTTTCATCCCCGTCGTTCTTCACTTTTCACCAGGATGAATGTTTTATTTCTGAATGTTTTATTTCAGAGTGTTTTATTTCTGTTTGCTCTGACAGTTACTGTGACGACAGCTTCCTGTGGTATGAGGAGCGAACGTTCCAGGTGTGTCGAAGAGTCAAGAGAGTTTCCTTCTCCAGAAGTAAGTGACTGTAGATCCGAGGAGAAACACTGAAAATGGCATTTCACAGAAACTGACCGGTCAGAAAATGAACCATTTGATTGGTTCGTTCTCCACCTGCGGTGAATGAGCTCAGACAAACATGGAGGTAGTACCTCAAACATGGCACAGCATTTAACAGACACCATTTCATAATGTTTTTGGCAACATGAGAAGAATGTGAAAGAGGTTCTGCATCCGAGGCGCCTTGACGGACATTTAAGACCAGTTTCTTTCGCCTCCATCTGAGTTTTGCTTCTGTGAATAAATAGATTCATGTTTTGATATTGAATTAGATCTAGAATATTTATTTAACTTTTCACACTTTAGCACGAAAGTGACGAACAATCCATTAAAATGACCAAACCTTTTCTGCAGAAGCTTTAAAGCTTTTTATTTATTTGTGCAGAATGTTTTTGAAGCTGCATCCCATGTCAGTTCATTAGACATTATTGCTAATTATTTAATATTTCATAAGATCAAAACAGAATACAATAGTTGGTTTGTGGAGTTTGTTGTTAATCTTTTATATTTTAATGGAAACGATGTAAATCCATCTGTAAAAAGTGTCAAATAAATAAAGTTACATCTACACAGAGTCCCTTTAAAGCGAACAGTGAAAACCTCTGAGTGTTTTTCTCACTAAGCACTAATGAACACTGACGACTCAACAATGTTACCATGGCAACCTGGATCTTCATTAAACGTTTAGGATCAAAGTTTCTCCTGATTTTTGACGCAGCAGAAGGAGCTTTTTTTCCAGGTTGGCTCTGACTGCAGGTCCATCATGGTGTCTCCGTCGGTTCCTGCTCTGAAGTTCTTCCTCTGGTGTGGGGTTCCCCGGCTCTAACCGTCCCGGTTCTCCTCCCTCCACAGATCTGAAGCAGAGATGCTTGTCTAAGATGTGCAACAAACTGTGAGCCGACAGGAAGCGACAGAAACAAAGAGCCGTTCATCTTCCAACAACAGCTGGAAGCTGCTGGCGATTCACAAAACATGCAGTTTGCACCTTTAATCTGGATATTAATCACTAATCTGCAATGCAAAATATATATATAAAGTTTATTTAAGAGAAGAAGCTAGTTTTTAAACATTAGTCTTTATCGGCTGCCTCTGTTTACAGGCTGATGAATGTAAACTTTAATCCATGCGACTGTTAAATATTTGATTTGTTCTTCATGTTTAAAAAGTCAGTGGCTGTTTAATGTCATGAAGAAGAAAAATGATGAATAATCAATTTTTCACCCTCAATGTGATGAACATCCTGCATAATTCAGCTGGAAAACAAACGAATTTCAGAAGAAAATGAGGAGGATGTGTAGTGTGAGCATCTCGTCTATTTATTACCCCTCATGCTGCAGGTCCATCAGATCCAATGTTTTCAGAGGATTTTACCCGTAAAAGACAGAAAGAAGCAGAGAAACTTTCTGCAGCATCAAGAAAATCTCTGGGAGGAAACTGAAGAAGATCTCAGAACTTTAAACGGATTCAAACCTTCCAGATCCATCAACTGCTTTTCATTCTGATGGTCAGAAGATAATTAGGCTTTTAATTCCTGAAAGATTCTTGTTTAGTAACATTTCTACAGTCTTATTAAAGTATTTAAAATATTTCAAACGGTTTGATCGGCTTTTTTTTTATAAGATTTCCATGAAGTTAAATGAAGTAAACGTCATGTTGATCGTTCTTCTGAGATGTTTTCAGTAATTTCTTATCTTTAGATTTTTTTTAGATCTGCGGTGAATTTGAGTTTTATTTTATCTGTAGTCATTTTTTATGGAACAGCTGCTTCTATTAGGCCTTTTCTCTTAGAAATCTTTATTAAATAAAAATCCTGACTTTCTGTTGGGGACAAAACATCTTCAGAACATTTTTCATGTTTTATGAGGCCTGAACTCTGTGGCTCTTCGTCCAGTTTGGGGATTTAAGGCTTTATTTATTCAGGAAGCAGAGCTGGTAGCAGGTTTTTAAGGTTTTTATCTCGAAAGGAGTAAAATTATTCCCGGACACATTGAGGGAAGTGAGGAACAAATCTGGATCTGAACTGTTTTCTAGAAGGAACAACAATAATCCAAAGAGCTGTTTGCCAAAACCGCCTCAGTTCATCCTTATTTATGGGTGAAAACCTCCTTCAGGCTCTGTGTTAACAAGACAGAGATGGATGTTTGTTCATTCTAGTGCTCCTAGAATGAACAAACATTTATTCAGACCTGATGACGAATCCAAACTTTGCATCTTTTCTTCGTTGCTCAGTTTTCATCCAGCAGCTCTGAGGGAATCGTTGGAACTAAAAGTTTATTACTTCTCTCATCCAAACAAACATTTATTTTTACCTGTTTTCATAGATTGAGTTAAACTCAATGGAGACGTTTTTACTTCGGGTCAGATTTTCATGAAAAGCATTCAGATGTTCTGTCTCACCTGGATCTTCTCACCTGTCCGCCTCAAAGCTTTGCTATCGGCCCCCCAGCACCCCCCCCCACACCCCCCCCCTCCTGTTTGCACTCATTGATCCGAACTCCAGGGAGGATCAGATGAGACCCGTTTGATCCTCCAGGTCCCAGATCCAGAACCCTGCTGGACGCCGCCTGTATTTATAAAAGAAACGCTGACATACCTGAGCGGGAACCGGACCAGGATAAGCTTCTGCTCAGGTGTCACCTGATAGCCGGTAAGAGCTGGAGGATCCTTCTTCCTCCTCCTCAGGTCAGAGTGATAAACAGCTAAAGAAACTGAGGATTCATTCTAATGGGAACTCAGAACCTGACCCACTTTGGCTGGAGGCAGCAGAGTGAAGGAACAAACGTCTGCAGCTGGAACACAAATAAGGTAAGACCTTACAGTTTGTTTGACAAATGCATTAAATGGATGTTAATTGTTTTCCTGTTAAATAAACATGTTTGTGAATATTTAGGCTGATATTTAACATTAGGTTGATTTTTAGATGAAAGAAATTCCTGCAGATCCTCTCTGGATGTTTCTGTCCTTGGGTAGGTCGAGTCAGAGCAGCTGGAAGAAAACAAACCAATGAACAAAACTACAGGAGAACTTCAGGGTGAGGGTAGAAGACGTGTCCAGAAGTCTGGAGTTTAATCTTCCTCATGTTGGATGTTAACTCTGGGACCAAATCCTGGAGGCCAAATCCATTTAGAGTCGATCAGTTTGTTCATTTTTGGAAACCTTTCTCTGGGTTTTCAGTCAGACTGTTTCAGTTTCTCACCAAATTGCTCCTGGATGCCAGAAAAGTTGCTCTTTGGTTCCATTTTTGAACCTTTAAAGCTCTTAGCTTTTCTTCTCCACGTGTTGGAGACAATCGCGAGAAACGGCTCCACCAGGCCTCCGCTCTCCGTCCAGGTACTTCTGTTCCAGTCTGTCATGGACAGAAATGGTTTCTTTACTTCCCTTTCTTCACCTGCTGCCATTGTTGAGGAAGCTCTGCACCAGTGGCAACATGGTTTTATTGGAGTTTACTACATGAAAAATCCCTCAAAGTCTAAACATGAATTTCTTTAAATTCTTCTAAACACGTCTTTAAGTTTAGTTTGTGTTTGATTTTTGCCTTCTTAATTTAAATTAAGCTTATTTGCTCCTGTTTAGATGTAAACTCTAGGTAAACTGCCCTGCAGGTGCAGCTCAACCTCAGCAGTCATCGCTCCTCCACCACCGTGTTTGGCTGTTGGTATCTGACGTTTGTACCGAAATGTCCAAAATACAAATCCAATCGTTTCAGGATTAGCATTCAGCATGCTAACAGGCTGTCGTGTTTATCTTGTTTGATAATCTGGGGCTGTAAAATCTGAGTTCTGTGCCTCAGCAGGCCGCTGTCTCCATTAACACGGAGGCTCAGGCTCTTCAGCCGACATTAGAGATAAAGTGTAGCAGCGTTAGGCAGTGATATCGCTTCCCACTGCAGGTGAAACATCAACAAGCCACTTGTTGGTGTGGTGCAGCAGAGCCACAGGTGGGCTGAGCGGTTTGGAGCCATTAATTGCTGAAGGTCTTGTCTGGCGCAGCAGCAATAGTCATTATGGTGATGGAGGTAATTTATGGAGCTGGTGTGAGATGCTGGAGTAAATGCATGTCTCTGTTACAGCCAGGCAGAAAGCAGCTCCTCCCTGATGGCTGTAATGAAGCCGACTGTGATCTGCTGGTTTCATGTTGTCTCTGCACCAAATAAAAACATTACAGGAAACTTCACCTGAACAAACTGCAGCAGGAATCTATGCAAAATTGAACAATCAAAATTAAACATGGCAGAAATCTGAATCACTTCCTGAAGCGAAAACCGAGCTGGTAGCAGAAACAAATCTGATCCTGTGGAGGGTGAAATATGATGTGATGTCATGGACACATGAAAGGTATCAACATGGTTGAATTTAATGTTTTAGTGTTTTTGATACAACGTTTTATTATTAGCTTCTGCTACATGCTGTATTGGTAGCTTTTTAGCATTAGCTTTGTCTAAATATGATGTTTGTATAGCATTTTAGCATTAGCTTCTGCAAAATAGCCTGTTGGTATTATGCTTTGGCATTAGGTTCTCCTAAAGCTTCTTGTTATAGCATTTTAGCATTAGGTTCTACAAAATAGCTTGTTGGTATTATGCCTTAGCATTAGCTTCTGTTAAACACCTTGTTATTCTAGCCCTTGAAGTGTTTAGGGATTCATTATTTATCGACATCAGCGGATGTGACGGTGTTTGGGGTCAGGGTTGGTGGCTGTGGGGTCACCATAAGCTAACCGTCAGAAGGCCCCACCTTAAAGGGCCGGTACAGAGTGAATCGCTGCTCTGAATCTGACATTTTTCTCCAATAAAAGCTTCATAGTTTTCATCTGAATTCTTCCTCCATCTGTTCTTGTTTTA
>CM065369.1:1929965-1959965 GCA_033032245.1 Poecilia picta | reverse complement strand
GGATAAAGGAGTTTATAAATTAAGGAGTTTGGTTATAAAAAAATGAGTTTTTTTATGAATAAATGAGTTTGTTTATAAATAAAGTAATTTGTTTATAAATAAAGGAGTTTCTTTATGAATATAGGAGTTTATTTATGGATAATGGAGTTTGTTTATAAGTAAAGGAGTTTATGAATTAGTGAGTTTGTTGTCCATCAGCTGCTTATTGGACCCTCAGGATCAGTAAAGTGAAACGCGGCGCTGCAGCTTCGTTCTAATCCGGCCCGATATGCTGACGGAGGTGGAATCGCTCCAATCCTCTCCAATCCTCTGGTCGTCTGCGGAGCAGCGAGGAGGAGGGCAAAGGTCACCGCAGACGGCCTCCGATTGGCCCAGGCAGCCCTGACAGACAGCAGGTGTTTACATATAGAGCCAGCGGACCGGGTCGGTCTCCTCCTCTCATTCAGAACCGCAGCAGCCAGGTGAGTCACTCGGATCCGACCTGCAGGTTATCGTGTTTCATCTGTTTACTGTAGGAGGAGTCCAGACGGGAAACGGCCCGATTCAAGGGGAACCAGAACTCTGACTGCAGCAGGAGACACTAAACTAACGTTTACTAGGTTCTACATGATTCAGAGCATCAGTGATGAAGAAAATACTTTGTTGTTATCATAAACCCTGAGAGAATCATGTTCGATGCTATAGAGGCTCCAGTTGGAACAGATTAGTTCTGGTTCTGTGAGCAGAAAGTTCTGGTCCAGGTCAGTGGGAGGATTTTAACAGGATTAAGAGGCTCAGCAGCTGAAGTCTGTTTACATGTTTTCCTCTTCATCTTAATTTCATTAACTCTGCTGTAAACAAACAGTTTATTATTTTAGGGAGAAATTCAACTGAAAACAGAAGCAATGATGGAAATATGTTCATCTGTTGATATTCAGTTATAAAGTAGATTATCTGACTAATTCTACAACATATTGTTTAAAATTAAGTTTCGTTTTTTAAAGAAATATGTTTGCAGGTTTTATTTTACCAGTTGATGGAGCTGCAGTGCATCATTTAGGCCGCTAGAGGGAGATAAAACTAAAACTGAAGATATTTAACTTCTAGTTATTTTATCTTTACTTTCATTCTGAGTGAATATTTTTCCTAGAAATCATATTTTCATAATATTTCTGTAAGAAATGTTACAGAAATTTAAATCTGTGTTTGAGCTGAATTATTTTTAAAAGAAAAACCGTTTTTAAAACCTTTAAATCAGGAGCAGCTGAATTTATCTGAGAAAAAACGGAAACATTTGAATCAGCTGACAGGTTCGTTTCTGCAGCAACTGAAGAAAAACTAAACTATTAACAGTTAAAGAAAAGGAAGCAGATTTTCCCTTTCTGAGGTTTTCCAGATCGATACTAATACAAATTAAAGGTTGTAACTCAGAAACAGTCGTTATGAAGGGAGTCGCTGTGGACTGGAAGGATCTTCAGTAGCAGTCAGTCTTACAACGCCTCTGACTGAGGCCTCTGACTGAGGACTGCTGCGGTCTGTCAGTCTCATGCTAACATGCTAACATGCTGACAGCTCAGCATCCAGGCAGCAGAGAAAACGTCCTGGATGAAACCGGCAGCTGTTTGCTCTGCTGATCCGCCTCCTTTGCTTTCGCTGCTCCTCTTTAAATCTGTTAGGTCAGAATTCATACATGATCTCTGCAACATGTCACAGAACGTCTCATTAATTTAAAATGTACTTAGACTCAACCTTTACTTATATGTTAATACTGATGCTAATGATGTAAATGAGACATTGAGCCTTTTGAAGGTCAAACCTGTTTCTGAAGGTCAAATGCAGCAGCTCTGACATTTATTTCACCTCTTTCTGCTTGTCTCAGTTCCTCAGATCAGCTGTTCTCCATCTCCACCATCATGAGTCCAAAAAACGTCATTTTTAAGAAAACCTGCAAAGACAAGTCGGTGAGTGAAACCAACTCAAAACGGGATCCAGTCGATCCACTTCCTGTCAGAGCGACTCGTTTAGTTACAGACGGTTTTATCTCAGTGAAAACAGAAGTGAGCTGGTTAACACTACAGACATTAAAACGATGAACCCTGAACACATGTCCTGCTTTATTTAGCAAAACTCCTTACAGAGATGAAGGTTTGAATCTGTTAGCAGCAACAAACAGGAGCTTCAGTCAGGAAATGGGGCTCAGCAGGTTGAATGGCGTCAGAAAGTCTCACTTCTGAACCAACATGCAAGAAAACCAGCAGCTGTTTGTGGGTTTCCACTGATGAAGAGAAGTTTTAAATAATTATTTTAATATTCGGAAGCACAATAAAACCAGATAAATTGTGTTTTTTGTATTACCATTTATATTTATGACATACAAAACTTCCCTTTAAGCATTTTATCTTAAATTATTATTAGTTACTGTGTTTGAATTGAATCATCTGATAATAAAGTGAATAAATGTTTTTCTGCTGGTTCCTCTTTAGATTTAAATAGATTTATTTTCCTTAAACGTCTGATAGAAACAAAGTGAAGTTCTGAATATCTGAGTTACAACCTTCATTACTCAAACCGTCCCAGAGATAAACGGCTGCCGAATGTTTTCAGGTCGGCGTGTTCATGGGGAAGAGAGACTTCGTGGACCGGGTTGACTCCGTGGATCCAGTGGGTCAGTCTGACAGCCGGATCCGTCCGGAACCAGAAGAATCAGAAAACATTTCAGAACCAGAACCTGACCGGTTTCTCCTGTTCCACCAACAGATGGCGTCGTCCTGATCGACCCGGAGGCTCTGGCCGGGAGGAAAGGTCCCGAATGTTTTCCTCTCCTGATGATTAAAACGTGATGGAAATATTTTAGCTTAGAGCCCAAATATTTCCTGGTTCAACAGGAATTCAGGCCAGAAGTATTCATACACCTGGGAAATTTAGGTTTAATAATGTTTTCATTTCAACATGAATACTTGTGGCTCTACTTGTGTGATTTGATCCTAGAAACAGGGATGGCCCTCGGATTTATGGGGCCCTGGGAGGATTTGCCCCCTCCTGCTGTTTAAAGCATCATCACCAGTAACCTGGTGGATTCTGGGAAAAGGGGCGGAGCTTAAAATCAATCACAGATAATCGGTTGTGTATTTGTGAACAAACTGAGCTCAAACACAACGAAAAGATGTGTAACCATGGTAACACATCAGACATTGGAGATTTTTTTTCACTTTTACAAAGCAAACATGTTGTTTCTTCTGTTGAAAATCTTTTATCTGCTTGCGCCTCTTCTGCCCCCTAGTGTTCGTCACCCTGTCCTGCATCTTCCGCTACGGCCGCGACGACATGGACGTGATCGGCATCGCGTTCCGCCGGGAGCTGTACCTGTCCACCCGCCAGGTCTACCCGCCGCTGCAGGACCGGGACAAGGGCGTCCACACCAAGACGCAGGCCAAGCTGCTGCGCAAGCTGGGACACAACGCCTACCCCTTCTTCTTCGAGGTGACCGGAGCAGCCAATCAGAGCCAGCCTCACTGCAGAGCCAGATGAAAACCTCTGAATTTGTTCTGCTTCCCAGTTTCCTGACAACCTGCCTTGCTCAGTGTCTCTCCAACCGGGACCCCAAGATGTTGGGAAGGTGAGTTAAATCCTCCCAGTTATGGATGACTTCAGGTTCAGGTTCAGGTTCATTCCAGCTTCACATCAAACCTGCAGCAGTTTGGTTCCAATTAGCTCTTTTTCCTCCCCGGTTAAATATCTGTTAATTGATTTACAGATATTAGTTTAAGACAGAAAACAGAAACTCCTCTGAACACGACTTCCTAACTCGCCTCTTATTAGAAAGTTTTCTGACTGAATGAACCAGATTTATTCATGATGATGAAGAATTTATCTACATCTTGGTCGAACTCTGATGTTAACTCACTCTGGGTTTGGTTGAAGTGAACTCTGGTTTGGTTTGAATGCATATGTGAACAGACCACAGTGCAAAGCATTCTGGGTAAACACAACCGAAACAAATTTCCTAGCCTGGCCTAGCGCTAGCAGGAGAAATTGGTTGTGGTTTTTAACCAAAGAGAAAATCCTCCAAACACTAAAATCCTCCATCTTGTTTCCATGGTGAAGCAGGAAGTTGCTCTCAGTGTCTTCAGAGGTTTCTGTGTCGTTTCCTTCAGTGGTTCTTGGTGCAGCGCCGCCTCAGGCCAGGAGGGCAACAGCTGGTTTGACTCAGAGCAGAGAGAGAAAGGGAACCACAGCAGCTGGAACTGAGCAGATGATGAAGTTTTGGTTCCAATAGAACCGGGTCAACCGGACCATCAGGAGTGAAGCAGAGTGTGGAGCCCAGTCTGTCTTCTCCCTGTAACTCCATCGGCCATTTTGGCCCAAACTTCCCCAGCTGTCCCTCCGGCTGTCCTCCCAGGTGTCCCTTCAGTAAAAACCCAAACCGTCTCCTTTTCTGCAGCAATGTGCCGTGGAGTTTGAGATTAAAGCCTTCAGCGCCGAGAGTCAGGATGCAAAAGTTCGCAAACGGTGAGTCTCACCTGTCCTGCGGCTGAAGGTGTCGGTGGGTAAATGCTGACCATCCGTTTGTCCGACAGGAGCACAGTGAAGCTGATGATCAGGAAGGTCCAGTACGCTCCAGACACACAGGGGGCGCCACCTTCCGTTGAAACCACCAAGGACTTCCTCATGTCCGACAAACCGCTGCATGTTAAGGTCACTCTGGATAAGGAGGTTTGGCCTCATGTTGATCCTCTGATTCCTTCATTTACGGTCAGACCTGTAATTCCTCAGATTAACTCACCTCAGATGTTTGTTGTTTTATCTTAAATCCACGTTTAGCTTTATTACCACGGAGAGACGATCCAGGCTCACGTCAACATCACTAACAACTCCAACAAAAACATCAAGAACGTCGTCCTGTCAGGTAGACACACCTGACTGGTGACGTCATCATCACGTTTTGACACTAACTCACCTGAATGTTCCTCCTCTCAGTTGACCAGGTCGCCACGGTGGTGCTGTACTCCAACGACAGCTACGTCAAATGCGTGGACATCGAGGATTCTGGGTAATGATCGGCACACAGCAGAAACACAGCAGGTCAAACGACCAACAGGAAATGATGACGGTTTGACTTCTGACCCTGATGTTGATGTAAAGTCTAACAAATGGAGTCTGACTCCTAACGACTGCTAATGAGGGTCAATCCACCAAAAGTTATAATCAACAAAACCATAGAAGAAGATTCATAGCATCATATTAAAGCTCATTTCTGTTTGACTTTAAAGAGAAACTGTTTTAAATTTAGGTTAAATTTATTACTTTGACTACTGATTGCAGATTATATGGATCATTTATTTTAGAAGAGGACCAATAAAAGGATAATAATTTGGAGATGATGTACAGAACTAACTGAAAGTCTCCTAAAACCATTTAGTGCTGCAACATCCCTGCTGTAAAATCTCTGCTAACGGCAGGAAGAGTTTAGATGCTATAATTAGGTAGAAATGAAGCTCAACCAGTTCAGATGAAAACTCTCCACCTCTGAACCAGAAAGTTTCCTTCAGCTGTTATCAGCGATTCACCGCCGGAGGATTTCAGGTCCGGAGGAGAAACCAGAGAGAAACCAGAGGAGAAACCAGTTTCACTTTTTTTTTGTTTTTCTGTCTGAGCTTCATTTTTCTCAGCTTCCCTCGGACAGGATGGCGAGTTCAGTAAAGTCTCCACTGCCCCGTGTGTTTGGAGATCTTCAGAGATCCGGTCATCCTGCCTGCAGCCACAGCGTCTGCAGGACTGGTGGACGGAGAAGAAGGTCCAGCAGTGTCCTCTGTGTAAAAACGTCTCTGGAGAGGACAAAGTCCCGAAGAGGCGGCAGGATGTGTCGTCTGCACGGCGGGAAGCTGAAGCTGTTCTGTTTGGACCACCAGGAGCCGGCGAGCGTCGTTTGCAGAGACCCAGAGAGGCGAAGAGGCTACAGGTTCAGACCTGATGATGAAGCCGCTCAGCAGGAAGGAAGGAGGTCCAGAAAGACGTCCAGCTCTGAGGACAACGTCAAGCTTTTCAGTCAAGTCAAAGTCCAGTTCAGTCAAACCACTGAGCACATTAAGCTACAGGCGCGGATCAGGCAGCAGCTCCTGAAGCTTCACCAGTTTCTGGAGGAGGAAGAGGAGCAGAGCATGAGGAAGGAGGAGAACCTGAAGAGTCATGATGGAGGAGAAGATGGAGGCGCTGAGAAGAGACATGTTGGCTCCTCTGGACGCCATCAGAGGAGGAGCTGAGCGCCGCGGACGTCCCCTACGCTGCCCCCTGCTGGGCTCCATGGTGCAGCGCTGCCCCCTGCTGGGCGACCCCCAGCTGACCCCAGGAGCCCTGGGAGATGAGCCAAACATCTGGGCAACCTGGGGTTCCACATCTGGAGGAACATGAAGGACGCCGTCTCCTTCACTCCGGTCGTTCTGGACCTGAACACGGTGAACCTGGGGCTGGTTCTGTCCGATGACGGGACCAGCGTGTGGTCCGGCAGGAACCGGCTGCTGCCCGGAAACCCGGAGCGGATCGGAGGCTTCTGCTCCGTCCTGGGGCTGAAGGGCTTCTGCTCCAGGGCGCACAGCTGGGAGGTGGAGGTGGGGCAGCCGCTGGGGTTCTGGACGACTCGGTCCGGAGGGGAAACACACCACCATCTCCCAGACCGCCTGGGATCTGCTCACCGTCCCGAAGGTCCGGGTGGATCTGGACCGGAACCAGCTGTCCTTCTTTAACATAGACACCAACACACACACACACACACACACACACACACACACACCACTCCTTCACGCAGAGTAGATCAGTGTGAGCAGCGCCTCCTCTGGATGACCATCAGGACAGGATTATCACTTTATTCTGAGTCTCTATCAGCTGATTTTTACCTGATGTTTCAGTGAACAGCTTTGGGTTTTACGCTCAGATAAACTCATCCTGTCTTTCTTTCCTCTGGTCAGATAAACGATTCTGATCCTGAATGATTCAACTCAAAATGATCAGTCAGTTTTCACCAAAGGCCTTCAGTCTGGTGTGATTTGACCCTTTAAGTCAGTAGTTTCCAAACTATTTCTGCCCCCCTATGGCTTACAAATAGTAGCTGTCTGGTTGAACGATGTGTGTGAGTGAAACGGAGGTTGGATTTAGAGACTCCCTGTTCTACTCAGCCCCGGTTCCAGACGAACAAGGGGGGGAATCAACTTTTTTGGGGGCAAAATGAATCGTAGCTGAACATAGACAACGACATCAGTAGCGTAGGAGCTACTTGTTAACAAGCTTAAGGTGCTGTATTGATATTAGCTAGTCATCTTTTAGCTAACATTACCTGCATCCAACAGTATTACTGAACTCAGTCGGTCAGTTTGGGGGAAAAACTGTGAAAAGTTCTTTGCTGTTTTGCTGCCATGATTCTAACACCTGTAGCTCCGCCCAGCAGCATCTGGTCTCCTTCAGGTGGAAACCCAGCATGTAGCGTCATATTGTGTTTAAAGGCGGCTCGGATAAACAGATTACAACATGTTAACAACGGATTAAACAGTTTTAACAGCTGATAAAAGTGACAGAGGACACAGATATGTGAAGTGCAGCAGCCCCTACTGTATCAAATTGGCACAGGAATAACAGAGTTGGCCATTCTAAGGTAAAAACTCAGCGCATACAGAGTTCATGTTGTTTTGTTTTTTCATCCAGACGGTCGCGCCCCCCTGCAATGGCACGGTGCCCCCCCTAGGGGGCGAGCCCCACAGTTTGGGAACCTCTTCTTTA
Source organism: Poecilia picta (assembly GCA_033032245.1). NCBI lineage: Eukaryota > Metazoa > Chordata > Actinopteri > Cyprinodontiformes > Poeciliidae > Poecilia > Poecilia picta. The sequence continues at coordinate 1,952,219 of CM065369.1, read as the reverse complement.
AGTCATTCAAACCAAAATCTGCTGCAAAATGAAATAAGGTGGAAATTTCTGTACAACAGCAGCAAAATGACAAGAAATCAATTAGATTCATAAACAGAAAATAAAATACACAAATACAGAATAAAAACAAAAATACTGAAAGAGCAGAACTTCAACATAAACACTGTGGTTATATAAAATACTCTGACCCAAAGGAATCATTTAACTTCTTTAAAAATGTAGAAATTGATTACATTGTATTAAAAATATTATTTACAATTAGTGACAATAAGCAGAGATGATGATGATACCAGCAGAAATATAATGTCATGTCTCTAGATTTTCTCATTCATAAAATGTCATCGGCATGATAAGAACTAAAGAAAAACAAGTTATGAATAAGTTTATTAAGGATTAATGAAAGAAACTTCAGATCATGTCCTGTAGAAAAACACAAAGAGGGAAAAAAGAGAAAAGAAAGAAAACGGAGGGAAAAGGTTTAAAATCAGAGACAGAAAGAGAGAGAGAATTCAAAACACCCCAGAAGTTTCTACAGAAAGAGAGAAACCTGTGTGTGTGTGTGTGTGTGTGTGTGTGTAGAATAAATCATGAATTAATTGTTAATTAACTGTTAAATAATGATGAACTCTTGATCTAGTTGCACTGATGCTGATTAGTTAATGCTAATTAGTGAGTCTTTAACTTCACAGCTAATTAAGTGTTTCTCTTTAATGTGTAATTAAGCTGATTTAATGACATAAATGACATAAATGACATAAATGTTGACCTGATGGTTTTAGATGTTTTAACTTCAGCTGATGACATATTTGGGATTTTTATCTGCTTCCTGTTAATGGAAGCACAAAACTATTTTAGCTGTTTTTTGTCGTCAGTGAATTTCAGGAACAAGTCATAGAAGTTGTTGTGTTTGTTTGGAGTTTGACTCAGGAACAAAAACTTCAGATCTTTTATTTATTGTTGGTTGAATTAAACAGATTAAATGTTTTGCCTTGTTGTAACTCAAAAGAGCAAAGCCTCCCATCTGGTGGTGGAGTCAGGAACTGCAACTGGTTTTAATGTTCTGTCCATCATTGGTCCAACATTCCTGAATCAAGGCTGAATGACCTTCTCAGGGTTAAAGGTCAAGTTGTGTGGAGCTCAGCTTATTATTGAGTTTAGCTCTGCTGAAGCGGGAAACCTGTCCTCTGATTCACAGTTAGTGACGTTTATTCATGCAGATATTTGTCCTGATAAAGTGTTTTTAACCTCTTTTTCTCTAGAGGACCCATATATGGGTCCTCGCCGCTCGCCCCAAAAAGATCAATTAAAAACACATGCTATACATTTATCAATATAGGCATATTGCATATCCACGTAAAGGGAAAAGGCTCTTCTAAATGATAGAAACAATATTTTCTACTTCAACAACACCCAGATTGAACACTAAGCAGATTGATAAAAAGAAACGCAATTAGGCGCTGATGAGTCTAACGAGGCACAGCCGGTAAAAAACGGAACAACAAAAGAGCAACGAGGTCCGATACACAAAAACTATCTATCAGATTAAAGCCGAAGCTCTGCGGTTTCCAACAATACCAGAGTCACCAGGCTACGTGCAAAACTCACTGAACCAGCAGCTAAAGAAGAAAAAAGGAAAAAGCTCATTTCACGAAGCCAAAATCAAAAAATCAGTTCTACCTTTGCTGTTTCGTGGTCATAATCCATATTAGAGTAAATATTTCCACTTGGTTCGATAATCCATTTTCCCTGCATCCATTTCACATGGTTTCCGGTTCGGCGCCTTTTTCGTCAAATCGCTAAGATGAAAACAAAATTCAAAATTCCCGGAAAATGTACGTCACATACGATTCTCCCCCTGTGATTGGTGAACGACTTTAGATTCGGTCTTGATGTCAACGCCCTCGGATTCTATTGGCTCTGACGGTTCGAACGATATGTCAATCATTAAAATCGGCCAATGGGATCCCGAGAAACTGCCCTGCGTAGTTGTGAATGGCTGAATGCAGAATGCAATGACTTTACGCGCAGAGCGCAGAGCGCATTGTTATTGTAATGTAATTATGATATATGTGAGTTTTTTCCTGTTATCTTGTCATTTTAACATGAGTTTCAATTGCTATTTGCATTTTCATTGTTATATAATTCTATTTGAAATGTTATTGTGAGTTAATCTGTTCCATTTTCAGTTTATTACAATTTGTCTATTGTTTTCTCTTTTTATGAATGAATGCATGTGGATTTTTCAAAGGAACCCCCCAAAACAATTATTAGATGCAATTACTTATTTATGATAAATAATCATTTATTATATGAAAAAAATAAATGATTGAAACAGAACCTACAGAAATAAAAACTAAGAAAGTTCAAATGGCACAAATTGTGCCAAAATGGTTCATTTGGAAGGTCCGCCTAGATTTTTATCAAGTAATACCTCTCTAAAACTCATATGATTAACTTTTTTTTTCATAAAACTTGGCACAGTAAAAGGTCAGATTGTGAACTGTTGTTTTCTACATGTTTTGGCTTTCAACTGCATGCTTTGAAAGGAACCTTCATAGATTGAAGTGGTTTTTTAGGCGGAAATTGATTTTTTTTCTTAATTTCTGCTGTTTACTATATTAATTCACTTTCCTCAGTAATAGGTAGGGTGGTTTTTAGAGCTGTAACATATTCCCTAGGGTCTTGACTTTGTTTTGATACCAAAACAATTAAAATAAACTCTGTAGTTCATGAGATACATTCAATTCATTTTGGGCATGTTATTTTCAGTCATGTTGCTCAAAAACAGGCCGTGAGCAAAAGAGGTTTTAAAGAGCAGAATGTGTTTTACTGTATTTAACCTGCCTGTTTTCTCTCTGCGTCTCGTCTCCATGTCAGGGACTCGGTGTCTGCCGGAGCGACGCTGCAGAAGGTCTACAAGCTGCTGCCGCTGCTGGCCAACAACCGAGAGAGGAGAGGAATCGCTCTGGACGGGAAGCTGAAGCACGAGGACACCAACCTGGCCTCGTCCAGCATGTGAGCCGCTCAGCCGAAGCTCTGCCCCGCAGAGCCGGCAGCTTCTGAACCGTCTGCTCTGTTTCAGCGTGAAGGACGGAGTCCTGAAGGAGGTTCTGGGGATCATGGTCTCATACAAAGTCATGGTGAAGCTCATCATCGGAGGGTTGGTCCGTTTTCCTACGACAGTTATCAAAATCACAACAACCTGTCAGGTCATCAGGTGTTAGAGATCTTTGTTCAATTCGGTTTATAAGAAGTCAACAGCAGGAGAGGGAGAACAGGAAGTGGCAGCATGATGTCGGCGCTCCTCCAGGAAGTAACCTCAGCCAATCAGAACGCAGGACCGCAGAGTCTCTGTGTTTGGTTTCTGCTGTAATCTGATCTCATGTTTGTGTCCCACCTGCTGGCAGGATGATGGGGTCCAGGTGAGTCCAGCTCTGTGAAGCTTCCTGCATGTTGGACTCGGCCCGTTTGTCCTGCATCTGCTGTGTCTGTGTGTTTTTCAGTGAAGTCGGCCTGGAGGTTCCCTTCACACTCATGCATCCCAAACCAGAAGCAGGTAGAACTTCCTCTGCACCTGATCTCACCTGTCCATCAGACCCTGTTCACTCGTTCACCTGTTTTCTCTCCACTTTGATTTTCTTGCTGCCGGCAGTGAAGGAGAGGTAACTATGAGAGCAACTCGGTTCTGATGAGGCTGAAACAAAGACTTTCAGAGAGAAGCTTCCTGTTCAGATCAGATTATTCTCCATGTTTCAGTTTCCCTCTGTGTTTTGTTCTTTATCTGATCAGGTTGAACAGGAAGAACCTGCCGCCATGTTGGGTGGCGACACTTCAACATGTTTGGTGTTGGTTTTTTTAATGTCAGAACAGATTCAGGTTGAGTTTATGGAATAGTTTGCAGCTTTAGATGAAGGAAAAACAAACATACACAGTAAAAAGTGCTGGGTTAAAAATAACCCAATTCATAACCCAGCGCTGGGTCAAATATGAACCGACCCAACGGCGGGTTGTTTTAACCCAACTGGGTTGATGGTTTGACCAGCACATTGGGGTCATGGCAACTAACCAAACGTTGGTTAAATTGACCCAAAATTGGGTTGAAACTCATAAATGGCAAAAAAGGATCAAACTTTTATAGGCTTTATCCAACCATTTTGACTGATCAAAGTGCTTTACACTGGAGTCACATTCACCCATTCACACACTCATATGCAGCTCAGTAGGTAATTTGGGGTTGAGTGCCTGGCCCAGGGGCACATCAACATGTGGCAGGAGGAAGCTGGAATTGAACCTACAACCTTCCAAGACCACTGCTCTACCCACAGAGCCACAGTCACCACATATCCCAACTAAAGGATTATTATACCACTATAGTTGGGTAAAAATATGTATTTACCTACCATCATAAATATTTTAAATAAACATAAAAATAAATATCAAACGTGTTTGAAATACATCCTATTTATTTAAAAAAAATCTATTTACATTGAAACTTTATCTTCTTTTTACTTATCATGTCTTATTTCAAAGTAGAGAAGCCCAATATGCAGCCATCTTGAAAATGGAGGCTTGTGAAAAGGGGCGTGGCTTGTGAAGAGGGGCGTGGCTTCTTCCAGGTTTCGTCATTAACCAAACCGATTGGCTAAATCTATCCAACCTCTGACCCAACAGAAGAGTTCAAGCTGTGGACTTCTGGTAAATTTCTGACCCAATATTTGGTCAAACTAACCCAACAATGACCCAACAGCTTCAACCCAGAAATCGGGTTATGGAAACAACCCAGCATTTTTACTGTGTAGGAGAACATTCCCAGATCAGCCATGTTGGGTCCAGGGTGAGAGTTTGTGTTGTGGCCTAAATCAGTTCAGCGCCGCTCAGTGGGGGTCCAGTGGGGGTCCAGTTCTCGTGGGGGTCCAGTTCTCTGTGTGGGTCCAGTTGGGGGTCCAGTTCTCTGTGGGGGTCCAGTTGGGTCAGTTCTCTGTGGGGGTCCAGTTGTGGGTCCAGTTCTCGTGGGGGTCCAGTTGGGGGTCCAGTTTCTGTGGGGTCCAGTTGTGGGTCCAGTTCTCTGTGGGGGTCCAGTTGTGGGGTCCAGTTCTGTGTGGGTCCAGTTGGGGGTCCAGTTCTCTGTGTGGGTCCAGTTCTCTGTGGGGTCCAGTTGGGGGTCCAGTTCTCTGTGTGGGTCCAGTTCTCTGTGGGGTCCAGTTGTGGGGTCCAGTTGGGGGTCCAGTTCTCTGTGGGGGTCCAGTTCTCTGTGGGGTCCAGTTGGGGGTCCAGTTCTCTGTGGGGGTCCAGTTGGGGGTCCAGTTGGGGGTCCAGTTCTCTGTGTGGGTCCAGTTCTCTGTGGGGTCCAGTTGGGGGTCCAGTTGGGGTCCAGTTCTCTGTGTGGGTCCAGTTCTCTGTGGGGTCCAGTTGGGGGTCCAGTTGGGGGTCCAGTTCTCTGTGGGGTCCAGTTGGGGGTCCAGTTCTCTGTGTGGGTCCAGTTGGGGGTCCAGTTCTCTGTGGGGTCCAGTTGGGGGTCCAGTTGGGGGTCCAGTTCTCTGTGGGGTCCAGTTGGGGGTCCAGTTGGGGGTCCAGTTCTCTGTGTGGGTCCAGTTCTCTGTGGGGTCCAGTTGGGGGTCCAGTTGGGGGTCCAGTTCTCTGTGTGGGTCCAGTTCTCTGTGGGGGTCCAGTTGGGGGTCCAGTTCTCTGTGGGGGTCCAGTTCTCTGTGGGGTCCAGTTGGGTCCAGTTGGGGTCCAGTTCTTGTGGGGTCCAGTCTCTGTGTGGGTCCAGTTGGAGGTCCAGTTGGGGGTCCAGTTGGGGGTCCAGTTCTCTGAGGTCTGACCTGTGATGCCGCTGCTGTTCCCAGTGAGATGGAGGATGAACTGGTGTTCCAGGAATTCAAACGCTCCTACCTGAAGGGAATCATCGGCGATGACGAGGAGGAGGAAGGAAACGTGTCGGGCGGAGACGACATGGCGCCCAAGGAGAAGTAGAGACGGCGACGTGTTGGGATGAGACGTCACTGTTTCAATCCCATGTTTTAGGGAAGTTCGTCTTCCTGCAGATCTTAGTTACCGTAGAAACGAGCTGCAGCTTTTCTAGGCTCTGTTGTTCTGTGTTTGAACAATTAAAACTATTGGACTCCATCTGTTTTCATCTCCTCTGATTTTATTACATGAATTCATAAACTCCTGGACTAAAAGGACCTGAATGGAAGATTATTGAGATTAAAACGTTTCCTAACATTATTTACTCTGCAGGTTTTGAAGACTTCCAGAAGTTACACTATGGAGTAACATTCATTACATTACAAGGTTTGATCAACTCTGAAATCCTAGTGGACATAAATTAGCTGAAATGATTTTCTGTAAATGTTTCAGGCAGAGACGATCAGCTGCTGTGAGATTTTATTCTGAAGTTCAGGGAAATGATACCAAGCATGTTCAGTATTCCTGGAAACCTGCCTGTTCATTGATTTGTGGACAAAATGTTGCCTGTGAAAATAAGCCGCCTTTGACCGACGCTGCTTGACGTCTCATCCGCAGGAGCAGGTCAGTCGCTCCCAGTTAAAGCTAAAGTCTGCAGACTCACTTCACTCCGATCAGCTTCTTCAGCCTAAAACTACCAGGGAGACGGATGGTGACTAAAGGAGCCTCCTGAGTTATTTACATGGAGTCACTTCAGCCTGAAACTGAGAGTTTATGGGAACCAGAGAGCAGAACCAGAGCCAGACAGCCGAGCCACTGATCCGCCTGAGCATACTGCTGTAAACACCATCCTACCTGAGACCTTAAGAAACACGACCTAAAAGTTACAACATTGAACCTGAACAGCTGAACCGGATCTGTGTCTCCAGAGCTGCTCTGTTAACCTATCAGGCTTGTTGTGTTTCCTGATGGATCTGAAGCCAAAACCCGAACCGAAACCCCCCCGTTACTCGGTCTCTGTTTGACACTAACGACAATAAATATACTTCAGAACAATTATAAATTAAGGTAAAAACATTGTAGCTAGAATGGATTAGAATGTTTAGATACTTAAATAGCACATTTTTACTAAAAACAATGTCAGAGAATATTGCCTGCTAGCATAAGCTAAAGTTAATGTTTAATTAAACTCACCTTCATATCTGTGAATGTATAACGAGGCTCCATCTTAAAACGTTTCTCCATCTTGTTGGATCGATGCTCATTGTTAAATGTTACATTGACTTTCCCCAAACCCGGAAGCTGATGTGCAAAGAGCCCATTGGCTGATGAATCCACACCAGCCAATCCAGGAGCTCCATTTATTTTACTTGCTGCTGATTGGCTGAACCTCCAAAACAAGATGTAAAAGTAGAAAAATCATAATTCAAAAGAGTCCAGATGTCTGTAAGACATAATGAATAGTTTTCTACTATGGCGGGTTTAAGCACAACCGGACCGAACCGGACCGGATCAGACTAACATCTGACGACTCCTTAATCACAGAACATGTAGCTTCTCTACTAGCACTAAAATGTTTTCCACTGTATGTATTAATAAGGTACATCTGGAGTTTAAGGCCTGATTGTGGATATTAGCTGTAATCTAACCCGTTTGCCTCGTCAGTTTCTGGACTCTTGGATTATAAACACACCTGTGGATCAAATCTCCAGCTGCTTTTTATGGAAGGATGTTTTATTTTTGAGGCGGTTGATCTTAGAAAACGTATCGGGAGTCACAACCTGAATAACAGGATCTCTGGAGCCAGGAGCAGAAAACAGTTTGGGACGAACGAGGAGCTGTGAGCTTCGCTTGAATAAAGACACAGAACCGCAGCATTTTGTATTCGTCTCTTTTACTTCAGTTATCCAAACATTCCTCTGACTGTCATCACTCAGATTAATTCACCTGGAGACTGTCATGAGTCTCAATCAGTGAGTTTGAGTCAAATGAAAAAATCTCCAGTTTGGCTTTTGTCTCCAAACACGGAGCGTAAAACGAGACAGTCGCCTTTCCAAAACTGGAGGTTTATTCAAAATGACATAGATCTATTCATAAAAACAGTCATAACACAAATTTACAAGACACACCTTAGTTATTGTCTGAAAAACAATGTGGAATCTTCTGCTCTGCTTTTATTCATGCATCATTTTAAAAGGCAAACTGATAATATTCCTAAGAAAATAAGCAAATTTCAATAATTAAAAGCAAATCAACTCTACAGCTGCAAAGTGCTTTGGACATATTTCACGTTGGAGCAAAGCTGAACTTCTACAGCTGACTGAGAGAGGTCAGAGGTCAGACGCAGTGTTGAATCGGAAGTGAGTTTTTCTGGACGTTTCAAAGGAGGAGAATTTCTTTTAATTGTTTCTTCATCTCCATGAGATTCAGAAACTTCTTGGATTGTTTTTATTGCTTATAAAAAGGACACAAACTGGTTTACAGTCAGATTATTTAGACTTTCATTCAAACATGTTTACTCTTCATCCATCTGTGACTCGGTACAGCTCAGATTTAATCACCCCGACTTCCTAAAGAGCCCAAACTATAAACACGCCTGATCAGCTGCTAAATCCAAAATATCAGCCGTACATGTTAAAATATTAGTACTTTATTCAAAACATCAATATGATATCTTGCCATTTTTTCTTAATTTGTTAATAAATCAGTGTGAATAGTATTAGAACTGAATCCATGAGAGATGAAATGACCATAAAGTCGTGTTTTAATGTGATTTATTGCAGACGATCCGGGTCGGAACCAGCCTCGTTCTGCAAACGCTCCTCCTTTAAAATGTGCAGCACTGAATTTGATTGGCTGTCTGCGTCTAACCACCTGTCGCCGGGCGGAGCCTAAGGCGGCGAGGCGGTGGTGGTGGTGTGGCCTTCTGGGCCGTTCCAGGAGAAGCCACCATGGGGCTGCATAGGCTGGAAGAACCGGCCCAGCGGCGCGTCGCAGGAGTCGGGGTACAGCAGGAAACCGGAGAAGGTGCTTTTGCTTTCGCTGTCGGTGAACATGCCGTTGGTCAGCGAGTCCTTCACCTGCAGCCACACCTGGTCTCTGCTGCTCAGGTGCAGGACGACCGTGTGGCTGGCGGTGGTCTGGCTCGACGCCTCCGTCACCCTGGCCACCGGGTAGAAGTTTCGGAACAGGCCGACCTTCAGCGGCTTCACGTTGGTCGCCAGGTTGAAGGAGAAAACGTAGGTGCCGTTGACGGGCGCCGTGTACATCCCCATGATCGGGTCGAAGTGCCTCTGCTCGTTGCTCAGGATGTCAGGGAACGAAACCGGCCAGTTGGGAGCCGGGAACGACTGGTTGATGGATGCGGAGAAAGCTGATTGGATGGTCGGGGAGCAGGGCCCAGGCGGACCCATGAAACCCATGTTACCCTGATCTCCCTTCACACCTATGGGGCCCTGAATGCCTTGTGCACCAGAGTCACCTTTGTCTCCTTTGCTGCCCTTTTCCCCTAGTGCCCCCTTGGCGCCGTCCGTCCCGTTGGTGCACCTACAGATGCCCTGATCGCCCTGATCTCCCTTCTGACCACTCGCACCGGGCTGCCCAGCCACTCCTGTGTCCCCCTTATCGCCCTTCGCACCCGTAACTCCCACAATGCCCTGCACCCCGGGCAGGCCCCGGGCCCCGGCTGGCCCTGGGGACCCCGGCAGCCCCGGGGCACCTGGGACGCTGTCGCAGGAGGCGGGGCAGGTGCCCATCTCTCCCTGGGGGCCCTGAGCACCTGGAGGTCCACTCAGGCCCTGGTCTCCTTTCTCCCCTGCAGAAACACAAACCAAGCACTGATCATGTGAAAAAACATTTTTCTGAGTGGATCTTCAGTCTGTCCTGATCTCAGACCTTTAAATCCTCGATCGCCCTTCGTTCCGGTGAATCCAGCTGGACCGCTCTGGCCTTTCTCTCCTGAATCTCCTTTCTGACCTGAAGAGGAAATGAAGGAAACTGCTGAAGAAGAAGCTCCTGACTGCAGACTCTGCTGTTATATCTCAGTTTTACATGAAGTCAGAAAGGTTGGTGTGACTCACCCTTTATGCCCTGGGGGCCAGTAAATCCTCGGTAGCCTTTGAATCCCATCACTCCTCTCAATCCAGGACTTCCAGGTTCACCTGATCCAAGGAAAAAACATCTGAACTGATCAATATTTTATAATACAACTTCTGCTAAAGGCTTTTAAGAAGGACTCAAAGTGCTGAAATGACTTCATGCATAAAACTGTGAGACTTGAGCAACAATCCGGCTCTGAAGCTCAACTTTATCCCTCAAACTGTTTCCTCTCTGTTTTAGGGATAAAATGCAAAAACAGTTAAATATGTACAGAAAACACCAGAGATAAAAGAATGAAGTCCCAATTAGAGGGAGGAGTTACAGTTTCCTGAGTAACCTTTGGAAAACATTTACTTTTAGGAAAATTTCATGTTTTACTTCAAACATGATGAAGTTTTGTTTCTCTTTCTGTGGAAATCTGACTGACCTGCAGTTATTTCACCGACCGATGAACTAAAACCCAAAATGCACCAGACATGTGAGTCTGAGACGTTTTCTACTCGGTTTTCTTTGTTCTAATTTGTTGCTGAGCCTCTCGGAGTTCAGCTGAATCTGCAGTAAATGATGGAGGATCTTTGTTTTACTGACGTTGAGTTTGGTTTCAAAGGTTTGATGCTTTGGAAGCATGAAGTGTGCATTTCTTCTCTCTGAATTTATTATTTTTAATGATAATTAATTTTTACTCGTGTTTTATATCATCATGCTTTAATTTTTGTCTATATAATAAAACCATTTTCACAAACTAAATCAGATTAAACTGTCCCACTTCTGCCATTTTACTAAATAACTGTTTACTCTTTTTGTCAACCAGACTCTCCTCTGGTAGGAGAGCAAACTGGACATATTTGGCAGAATTTGGCATAGCAACAAAGCACTTCCAGTCCAATCACTGGTCTGTGTAAAATGTGCATCAACAGGCATTAGTGGACCAGAAGGTCAAGCGCTTTGAGGTTCAGACTAAACTGATCTCAGCTTCAAATTAAAGCCTTTAAGAACTGATGGATTTTGTGATCTTTTGATATAAAATCCAACATTTGAATGTTTGTGTCATCCCACCTGGAGGCCCCCGGTCCCCTCGGTCTCCTTTGGGCCCCCCGGTTCCTTTGCAGTAGGAGCAGACGCAGAAGAAGGGGATCTGGTCGATGGACGGCGGCACCGGCTGGCTGAACAGGATGTCACAGATGGAAGTGTCTGGTTCTGGAATCAGAGGTGAGCTGGTGGCCAACATCCGCAGCCCGTTGGTCATGTTCCCATTGGGGGGCCACACAGGTCCGCCGGGGGGCCACACGGGTCCGCTGCCGGCTTCCGACGGCCACTGAGGGTCCGGAACCAAAGATTGGCTCTGCCCTTTTTCAGGCCAGTGTAAGGTGTTGGGGTCGTACGCGGAACCTTCTTCTTCTTTTGGTTTTCCGTTTGGGGTCAAGTTCCTGGTCATGTTAGGGACCAACATGGCGGAACAGGCGGAGATCAGGACGAAGAGTCCCAGAACGCTGGACAACATCTGGAGGAAGACGAGGTTAGTCACAGATGAAACCTTCAGTCACCAAACATCAGTGGAGCCGCTGCTCTCATTCGCTCTCAGGCTAAATCCTGAATTTGGTTCAGGGAGAGAAAAACTCACCTTCCTGTCTGAGCTGGACATCGTTTCTCCTGCAGGCCGATTAGGAAGATGAGCTGCACAAACGCGGCTTTGATGCATATATAAGCGTCGCCCAGAACAAAACAGCTTTCAGGTTCCGTCTCACCTGTTGGGTCCAGAGACAAAAGGCTGAGGACGGGGACGGGCGTGTCCTCATTGTCCAGCTGAGGAGGGACAACTTGGCTCTCTGCCTCCTTCCAAACATTCACAGGCGAAAGAAGAGCCTGGTTATCTCTCCATCACTCCTCCACCCTCTTTTTACAAAACCAGCCTCTGACTTCGCTCCATTACGCTGGGACCCGTCTCTGCAGGTCCGGAGTCCAGAACCAGAACATTTCCCGGTACCTCAGGTGTCGGCTCATAAAGCTCAGATGATTTTTTATTATTTCAGCTTTTCCCGTCACTGCAACAAATAAATCGTTTAAATTTCCAGGAGCATCACGTCCTCAGAGTGAGAACGACTGGAACCGACCCAAACATTCGACCCAAAAGTTAGAATAAAATGACAAAGTCTTTGAATGAGGAATTGTTTGGACAGAACCTGAGTCACTAAATGAGTCAAGTTTGGGTTAAAATGAGTGAATTTTAGGATCTCAGTCTGCCAGTCACACTCAGGACGAACAGAACCAGAATATCTGCAGGATTTTATCTGAGGGACGTCGGAGCGACCAGAGAGGTCAGAGTTCACACCTGAACCCACAGAGCAGTTTTTACCCACTGGGTTTTTAATGTGGACAACTTCTACAGGACGTTTATCCAATCAGCTGTTTTCAAAGCAGGAACAAACGAGCTTGAACTAAAAAATCTCTGGTCCAGTTTAGATTTCATTTTAATCATTTATCTGACAGAAAAAAACTATTTATTTAATTTATTTGGTCAAATCTATGAAAAGCTTCACAGGATTTTACCACAGAAACCAGGTAAACTCTCTGATTGGCTGTTTATTCTGTTTAAATTCCTCTGGTTCTGACTCATAATGACTGTAGATATCAGAGCAGCACTTTGTGAAAACAACAGAACGTAACGGATATGAAGAGCCTCAACAATACGGTAATATAAACCCTGGAAGCGTCACAATGAGGAACCTACTTTCCTACTTCCATTTATCGGCCGTTTTACCCAACAGGACAAAATGTCTCCTGGGCCCAACATGATACTGATTAAAGCAAAATAACTGAGATAAACGCTAACAGTTTGGATCAGGGTCACATTTATGGAGCTAAATCTGAGCCATAAAGTCATGAAAAAAACAAAACATTTTGTTTGCAACCGATAGAAAATGATTTAAAACTAAAATCTAATTTGAAACGAACAAATGTAACTGAAAAAAACATTTTAAACTGAAAAAAGTTTTAAACGTTTCAACAAAGGTTCAGTTTCAAATATGTATTTGAACAGTTTTTACTCCAGAGTCGTTATGCAGCTGAAGGAAAAACTGAAATCAATTTTAAAACACAAAACATTCAGAAATACTGAAAAGTATTTCTGAGCTTCTCTCTGTTTTAAATATTTTCTTCTCAGTTTTTGTCGCTCCATGTTGTCATTAAATTAAATAAATATAAGTGTAAAAACTATTTGAAGCTTTTTGATTCCTGTTAATCGTCTCATAATCCATGGAACCAGAGAAGCTTCTCCTGCTTTTATTCTGAAAGACCAAGTAAGCCGAGCCGAGACGAGACAAAAGAAGAAGAATGTCTGACCCTGATAAGCGTCTGGTTTCTAGAGCCGCCCAGCGACGCCCTGGAGGCCGACCCGGTTCCTCAGGCCCGTTCCCCAGACCCGGTTCCCCAGACCCGGTTCCCCAGACCCGTTCTCAGGCCCGTTCCCCAGACCCGTTCCTCAGCCCGGTTCCTCAGGCCCGGTTCCCCAGACCCGGTTCCTCAGACCCGTTCCCAACCCGGTTCCTCAGACCCGTTCCCCAGACCCGATCCTCAGGCCCGGATCCTCAGACCGGTTCCTCAGACCCGGTTCCTCAGACCCGGATCCTCAGACCCGTTCCCAGACCCGGTTCCTCAGACCGGTTCCCCAGACCCGGATCCTCAGGCCCGGATCCTCAGACCCGGTTCCTCAGACCGTTCCTCAGACCCGTTCCCCAGACCCGGTTCCCCAGACCCGGATCCTCAGACCCGGTTCCTCAGGCCCGGATCCTCAGGCCCGGATCCTCAGCCCGGTTCTTCAGACCCGGTTCCCCAGACCCGGTTCCTCAGACCCGGTTCCCCAGACCCGGTTCCTCAGGCCCGGTTCCCCAGACCCGGTTCCCCAGACCCGGTTCCTCAGGCCCGGTTCCTCAGGCCGCGGTTCCCCAGACCCGGTTCCTCAGACCCGGTTCCTCAGACCCGGTTCCCCACCGAAGACCCGGTTCCTCAGAGACCCGGTTCTCCCACGTAGACCCGGTTCCTCAGGCCCGGTTCCCCAGACCCGGTTCCCCAGACCCCGGTTCCTCAGGCCCGGTTCCCCCAGACCCGGTTCCCCAGACCCGGTTCCTCAGACCCGGTTCCCCAGACCCGGTTCCTCAGACCGTTCCAACCCGGTTCCTCAGACCCGGTTCCCAGACCCGGTCCCCAGACCCGGTCCTCAGACCCGGTTCCTCCAGCCCGGTTCCTCAGACCCGGTTCCCCAGACCCGGTTCCCCAGACCCGTTCCTCAGCCCGTTCCCCAGACCCGTTCCAGCCCGTTCCTCCAGGCCCGGTTCCCCAGACCCGGTTCCCCCGTCCCAGACCCGGTTCCTCAGACCCGGTCCTTCCCAGACCCGGTTCCTCAGCCCGGTTCCCCAGACCCGGTTCCATCCCTTCCCAGACCCGGTTCTCACCCCCCAGCCGTTCCCCGACCCGGTTCCTCAGCCCGGTTCCCCAGACCCGGTTCCCCAGCCCGGTTCCCCAGACTCCGGCCTTCCTCAGGCCCCCGGTTCCCAGACCGTTCCTGCTCTCTATCCCGGTTCCTCGCCGGTTCCTCAGCCCGGTTCCCCGAGTCCGCGCGGTCACCTCCCAGAGGTGACGTGGTTGACGGTCCAGCCACGGTTCCAGTCCAGGCTGTCGCTGTTCGACCACTGAGCTGTCACTGCCCGGTTTCGCGTCCCAGCCGTCCTAGCCCGTCCTCGACGTCTCAGCCGTTCCAGACCGTTCTCAGCCGTGACAACGCCTGTTTGACCATGCTGGTTTCCCTGTGGCCCGGACGTGGCCTCAGGGTGAGTGGGGGAGGTCAAAGGTGAGGCTGTGTGTTGACAGGCTGAGCTGCAGACTGTGGACTCTGTGTCAACACGGCTGGTCACTCATTAACGCCGCGGCGGCCGACTGGACCAGCGTCTCAGCCTCAGCGCCGCTTCTTCACACGTAAGTATTAAAACTGGTTCTGCCTCTGGAAGCAGCCACTTCCTGCTTCCTGCTTCCTGCTTCCTGCTTCCTGCGTCTTGGCCTGGCGATGAGCTGATGGAGCTCAGGTTCTGCAGACGGACCGCGGGCCGAGTCGGTTCTGTCCAGAGATCTCTGAGCCTCCAGGCGACACAGATCAATATCCCAGTGGAGCTGCAACGTTTCGGCGTTTTAAAAAGCAGAACGACGGTCGATCTGATCGGCTCAGACGTTTTCACCTGCCTGACTTCTGCTTGGTGTCTGCAGGTCTGATGGAGACCATGACCCGGTCCGGGTTCTGCCTGCTGCTCTGCGTCGCTCTGTGGTCCGATTCAGCCCTCAGCCTGTCAGGTGGGAAGATACTTTAAATACGAGGAAAAACCTCTGGAGGAAAATCCTCCTGTCCATCTTCATGTTTCTGATGAAAAGTGTTCAGGTTTCATCCTGAACTGATTGGTGCGGAGCAGGTTCTGGTTCTGATCCGTTCAGACAGAACCGGGCTGGAGGCTCAGACCTCAAAGTGCAAGAAACACTTTACAGACAAACAGCAAAATAAATGTCCTTCATTTTGTCACAAGGGAGGAAGAAAGAGAAAACAAGTTGAGTTTAATTTGATTTTAAAGCTTTTCTGATTTTTATTATCAAACTGAAAAGAAAACATTTTATCTCAATATAATGTTATATTTATGTGTAATTTTTGTCCAGAGTGACACATAAAGTTGTAAATTATTATTGTTATTGCTACAGGTTCATTTTTATTATTTATATTATTTATTTCCAGAGATTTAAAGTCATGTTGCTCTTGTTGACATGTGTGAAGTTTATAACTTCATAGAGAAAAAACACTTTAAATAAATAAGATCCAGATTCTTTAAGTAAACAGAATGAATAGATAAAGAACTGAGCCAGTTTGTGTCTTTAAAAAATCTAAATTTGTTCATCCTGACATGAACCTGAAGACGTTCAGTCATAATAACAGCAGGAAACGTCGTCCAGCTGTGAAGCTCGGTGGAGGAGGAGTGATGCTCTGATTACAGGCAGTTTCTACACATCACAGCTGTAATTCAGCCACAAGTTTCCCTTTAAAAGATGAAGATTCATCTTCCAGCTGCGACCAAATGAAGCTCAACACCAGATTTAAGATCCGGTCCGGTCCGGTGTGATCCGGTCCAATCCGGTTTTACCCAATCCATCCAATCCGATCCGGTCCGATCCGGTCCGATCCGGTCCGATCCGTTTCTGTTCAACAGAAATCCAGTTAAAAGATCTGATTCTGTAAAACTCTGATAAAACCCAAACAGTGAAACATGTAAATGGTGTGTTGTGTGTTTCTGTGTGTGTGTGTTTCTGTGTGTGTTTCTCTGTGTGTGTTTCTCTGTGTGTGTGTGTGTGTGTGTGTGTGTGTGTGTGTGTGTGTGTGTGTGTGTGTGTGTGTGTGAGTGTGTGTTTCTCTGTGTGTGTTTCTGTGTGTGTGTGTGTGTGTGTGTTTCTGTGTGTGTGTGTTTCTGTGTGTTGTGTGTTTCTGTGTGTGTGTTTCTCTGTGTGTGTTTCTCTGTGTGTGTGTGTTTCTCTGTGTGTGTTTCTCTGTGTGTGTGTTGTGTGTGTGTGTGTGTTTCTCTGTGTGTGTTTCTGTGTGTGTGTGTGTGTGTGTGTGTGTGTGTGTTCTCTCTGTGTGTGTGTGTGTGTGTGTTTCTGTGTGTTTCTCTGTGTGTGTTTCTCTGTGTGTGTGTGTGTGTATGTAGCACAAGTTTCCTTTAGATGAAGTGTCTTTCCAGCTGCGACAATGAAGTCAACACCAGTTTAAATCCGTCCGGTCGGTGTGATCCGGTTCCATCCGTGTGTTTTCCCTCATCCATCCATCCGGTCCGATCGGTGATCGGTCGATCGTTTCTGTTAAGATCGTTAAAAGTCTGTTTGTTCTCTGTAGTGATGTTGTGTGTTGTGTGTTTCTGTGTGTGTGTGTTTCTGTGTGTGTTTCTCTGTGTGTGTTTCTCTGTGTGTGTGTTGTGTGTGTTGTGGTTGTGTGTGTGTGTGTGGTGTGTGTGTGAGTGGTGTGTGTTTCTCTGTGTGTGTTTTGTGTGTGTGTGTGTGTGTGTGTTTCTGTGTGTGTGTGTTTCTGTGTGTTGTGTGTTTCTGTGTGTGTGTTTCTCTGTGTGTGTTTCTTTGTGTGTGTGTTCTCTGTGTGTTTTCTCTGTGTGTTTCTCTGTGTGTGTTTCTCTGTGTGGGTGTGTGTGTGTGTGTTTCTCTGTGTGTGTTTCTCTGGGTGTGTGTGTGTGTGTGTTGGGGTGTGTGTGTTTCTCTGTGTGTGTGTGTGTGTGTGTGTTTCTGTGTGTTTCTCTGTGTGTGTTTCTCTGTGTGTGTGTGTGTGTGTGTGTTTCTCTGTGTGTGTGTGTGTGTGTGTGTGTGTGTGTTTCTCTGTGTGTGTGTGTTTCTCTGTGTGTGTTTCTCTCTCTCTCTCTTGTGTGTGTGTGTGTGTGTGTGTGTGTGTGTGTGTGTTTCTCTCTGTGTGTGTTTCTCTTGTGTGTGTGTGTTGTGTGTTTCTTGTGTGTGTTTCTGTGTGTGTGTTTCTCTGTGTGTGTTTCTCTGTGTGTGTTTGTGTGTGTGTGTGTGTTTCTCTGTGTGTGTTTCTCTGTGTGTGTTTGTGTGTGTGTGTTTGTGTGTGTTCTCTCTGTGTGTGTGTGTTGTGTGTTTCTCTGTGTGTGTTTCTCTCTGTGTGTGTGTTGTGTGTGTGTTGTGTGTGTGTGTTTCTCTTTTTTCTGTGTGTGTGTTGTGTTGTGTGTGTGTGTGTGTGTGTGTGTGTGTGTGTGTGTGTGTGTGTGTGTGTGTGTGTGTGTCCAGTGTTCTCTGATCCGGCCTCGGCCCACATGCTGCTCAGGTCCCGCCGGGCCAACAGCTTCCTGGAGGAGCTGAAGCCGCCCAACCAGGAGCGCGAATGTGTGGAGGAGAAATGTGACTTTGAGGAGGCCAGAGAGATTTTCCAAACCCGGGAGGCGACAGTAAGTCCAGAACCAGAACGGAGGAAAAATGGCATCATTCAGGTTTTACTGGGAAGATTTACGGTTATTAAAACTTTAGACTCTCATTCCTTCACTGACTAAAGTATTTAACATTTATATGTGTTAAATACTTTAGTCTGATTCCTGAAAGTGTTTTGATGCTTTTCTTCCCTTCATCCTTCATTCCAAACCGTTTCACAGGATTTATTTGTCCTTAAGTAGCTTAAAACGAACAAATGAACCAAAAAATAAGCAACAAGAATCAAACGTGATTCTTTCTGCAGACATATTAGATTCATTATGGAGAATGATAACGGCAGAAACAAACACTTGAAGATGACTTTTACATTTTGAGTTTTCATTTTATATTTTGAGGAAAAATCTAAAACTGAATGAAAGAAGAAAAAATTAAGAGAGCAGGCAAAATCAAACAGTTCTAAGTTAATATCTGAACTCAGGTCAGACGTTCACCATGAATCATGTTTCAAATTCTGATCTCAAACAGAAATAATCACGTTTCCCATTAAACTACACAGTTTAATGTAGTTTAATGGGAAACTCTGTAGTTCATCTCTGAAGGGCCAAACTTTCAGATTTTATCTCTGATGTTCTGTTTGTTTTGCAGCTGGAGTTCTGGACCGTCTACACCGGTGAGTCCATCACACACCGACCGCTTTAAAACAAAGATCCCAGCAGTTATACTCAGCAATTATATAAAAAAAACTGAGGGTAAAAATAATAAAGGAATCCTGATGGATCATTTTTGTAGAATTTTGTTTTTCTTTCTCAGAAAACTTCCAGCATCCCTGATGGAGAAACCAGCTGGTCTGACGTGTGAATGTTATTGTAGATGAATTATTGAAAACCATAAACGAGCTAAACCAGAAACATGAACTAGTATGAAGCAGGAAGCTGCAGTAAAACCTGGTTGATAAACGTGAAAACTCAGAGATTCTGCAGCAGCGGACTCTGACGCTGTCCGGTTCCGGTTCGGCCCGGTTCGGCCTGTGGTCTGTTTCAGATGGGAACCAGTGTCAGTCCCACCTGTGTGTCCATGGAGACTGCCTGGATCAGCACCAGGACTACAAGTGCGTCTGTTACCATGGATACGAGGGCAGATACTGCCAACACAGTGAGTCCGACCTTCTGTCTGCGGGTCAGAAATATGGGCCTGATGAAGGTTCAGGACAGGAGGCCGGTATCAGTTCAGACCCGGTTCCAATGATCATCTATAACCACGTTACAACAAAAACACCATATTAACCCGAAACCAAACATTTATTCACGACGCCTGACTTTTTTAAACTCCATCCAGATGTGACAGCCACAAACTGCTCTGTGGACAACGGCGACTGCGACCATGAATGTTCAGAGAGCAAAGGCGGCGCAGGGCGGAGCTGCAGCTGCCTGAACGGATACAAACTGGACGACAACTCCAGGAAATGCAGCCCGAGAAGTGAGAGCGACTCCCAGCCTCGGATCAGCTGTCGGCTCTGATGACAAAGATTATTTTTAACTGATGTTTTAATTTAAAAATGCTGCAGTACATGGTATCCACCAGTAGGTGGAGAACCGACTAAAGCTGTGCTAGGCTAAAGATGGATTCAACCTTCAACTTTAATGTTACAAATCTGACATCACGATGATGTCACACCCATGTTAACCTTTTTCTAGTTGCAAACTGGAAAGCATCAGTTTTCCTGGATTCCTGCTAACATGCTAACATGCTAACATCCTGTTTGGTGCTGCAGGTTCCTCGTCTTGTGGTCAGATTCTGATCAACAGGTCTGAGTACAGCGAGCCGGTGGACGGCCTGCTGCCCTGGACGGTCGGAGGGGAGGTGGGCAAGAAGGGGGAGAGTCCCTGGCAGGTGACCGAACAAAAACACTCAGAGTTCAGCAGACATGTCATGTTTGACTGGTTTTTATCTTTCTACCTCAAACATAAACCATCAAATACTTGAACTTTAGAATAATAATTTGTTCTTAACCCTGGATTTGGTAATCGGCTGTTTTAGAGCCTCATATCTGGAAGGAACAATCTTCCACTAGAGTCTACAGGAGCTGCTCTGCTGTCGATCTTAAGATCAACACAACTTCATCTGCAGAAATGATAGAAACCCCAACCTGTCCAAACCGACAGCTTTGACTTTCAAGCTGCAGATAAGAACTTGGAAAAATTCAAGTAGGATGACTTTACTCCCACCAACCAACCAACCAACCAGGCTGCCTGCATGTCTGAGTTGGGTTGATGAATGAATCCCTTCTGGACACCATTAGAAGGAAATGTATGCTGGACATTTCACACTCAGTGGAGACATTACGTCTCAGCTTAAAACCTAAAAACTGGAGTTTTAAGGTTCAGTGGATCAGATTCCTCTGCAGTTTAAGACGATGAAGATGGATGTGATGAAGAGTTAAAAACATTCTGCTGTACAGGTTGGTCAAACAAATGGAAAATATTTTCAAATAGGTAAAAAGAAACAGTGACCAACTGGATATTTTGTTAAGGATCTTCAGTCAGACTGATTAAAGTTCATGCTGCCAACACTGAGATCTTATTTTGGATTAACAATTCCTTTAAAAAAAAAAACAAGATTCTGGGTTTGGTGTAAAGAAATTATCTTCCAAATTAAAGTCAAATTTGGTTTAATTAAAGTAATGTGAATACTTCAGCTAAATGTCTTAGCAGTGTGTTTTCAGGGTTTCTGTTAATATTTCACGTATGTTTGTACGTCTAGGTGCTGGTGATGAATGCCAGAGGACATTTTCACTGCGGCGGCGTCCTGATTGATGAAAACTGGGTCCTGACTGCTGCCCACTGCCTTGAAAACAACTTCAGGTTCAGCGTACGGCTGGGTGAGCAGCTCCGTCTGCAGACACACAGAATCCATCAACCATCGAACGGATCATAACACCTAAACAAAGAGAAAATGATACTGAAGTATTTGTGCAACTTTTATTTCATCTTCTTTTAATCACAGCGCATCAGGTTTCACATTTCATTTCATCCTCTGCTTTTTTCATCCTCTCATCAACTTGGGAAAAGCTTCAGTCATGTAGCAGAAAGTTAAAATGTTGAGCTGCTGTATTTGCTATGTTGGTATTTGTACTGAGGTGTTGAAGATCTGGTTCTATAGATCTACAGAGACAAAGTTAAAGGAATATTTTGGGCATCAAGTCTTTGAAGTAATGGTGTCATATCTTCAATGAGCTGTTAAACTGATTAGTGCATGAACACTGAGGTCGGTGCTGTGGACTTCAGGATTCTGCTGAGTCATGACTTTTCCACCCTGCGGTTTATTATCATTATTTTTCATATTTAACTGACCATCTGGGCATTAAATATAAATGCTCTATTAATGATCCAAAGTGATCAGATGAGGATGAAGAGAACAAAACAACCAGTAAGCAAAGACGTAACGGCAGAAGTTTCACTTTCAGTTTCAACCATCAACATCCTGATGTGAGTAAAGCCTCAGTATAGCATAGTGTGACATTGAGTGATGCCATCATTGTGTCATTGCTGGAGGATTTTAGTTGAAGTTGTGTCTGTTCTGTTCCAGGAGTGAACTTTGGCGTGTAAGTAAATTTTCCAACCTCTGCCTGATTTATCCGATGATAAATCTCTTATTCGCCAGGTTTAGATGTGCAGCTCGGCATTCTGGGAGAGTTGTTTTCCTGAGGCAGTTACTCTTTCACAAGACGTAATAGTGTGACAGCAGTGTGAAAAACATAACACCTCATCGTGATCATGACCTTTTTCCTCAGGTGACTACGAGCGAACGAGAAATGAAGGCACAGAGGTTTTGATTAGAGTCGCCAAGACCTTCAAACATCCCAGGTACAACTCCAGGACGGTGGACAACGACATCGCCCTGATGCGTCTGCAGTCGCCTGCCCCGTTCTCCACATACATCGTCCCCGTCTGCTTACCTGGCCGCGCCTTGGCCGAGAAGGTGCTGCACCTGAACGGCACCACCACTGTGGTGACCGGCTGGGGTAAAGATGACAGCGGGAGGTACAGCTCAGCGCTCAATGTCATCAAAGTCCCGCTGGTTAATCACACCGCTTGCAGCCAGCAGATGTTTCCCCATGAAATCACAGACAACGTCCTCTGTGCCGGGATCCTGGGTCAGAAAATCGATGCCTGCGAGGGGGACAGCGGGGGGCCGATGGTCACTCTGTACCGGAACACCTGGTTCCTGGTCGGCCTCGTGTCGTGGGGCGAGCGCTGCGGCATGGTGGATAAGTTGGGCATCTACACC